>JAULBZ010005143.1:0-13768 GCA_032360805.1 Neoturris breviconis | reverse complement strand
TAATCACCGCATCCCGCATGTAGTAAAATTACTCACATGTGACTATGAACGAAAAATTAATTATGCATGGCCTTATGAAACTCCAGAAATGTTTCCACAGTATGGAAATGGAATGGAAAATGTGCATGTGTAGAAAGAAATATATGAAATATTTTTCTTTCTTCTCATGTGCATAATTTCTTTCCAATATTGAAAAACTAAATAAATAGAATATTCAGTAATCTTTTGATCTATTGGAATATTAATTTAAACAACATTTAGAAAACATAAAGTAGTTGCTATTTTATTCTTATTTACTAAGTCAAAGTTTAAACATATTAGATAAACTTTTTTTAAGTGAGTTAGTTCATTCCAATACATTCTTGGAATTCTATAGGCAAAAGAAGAAGGAAGGAACGCAACTGAATAAACTTAATATCACTAGGATTTAGAGGGTGATAATTCATTAACAAGAACAAAAGGGAATTAGCATTGTGACTTTTGGTATTAACATGATAACACATAAGTACTGTGTGGCTTATGATGCAAATCTTCGTCTGTATATAACTTGTTTATATAGATGAGACAGGTGGACAGCAGCATGTTCAAAACGAACTATATTACGTAATTTTTTCTTATGTAATTATATGCCAAAAGTAAAAATTTACGATGACTGCCAGGATTTTGCGATGACCGCTAGGATAAGAAAATTTATGATCACGCTGACCGGCAACATTGTAAAAGTTATTTGGAGCGCTGGCATTTAGCTTATCCAATTACTGTTATTATGAAGTTCATATTTTACTTGTGTTGTTTTTAAGTGCTTTGAAATAATTAGATATCTCTTGTTTCATGGGAATTTTCTCTATATCCTAGCAGTTAAATACTTGTTTAAAGTCAGCAGTGTTAGTGTCAACCTCTCTCTAGCATCTGGTACTATTCGTAGATTTCCTTTAGGTTGTTGTTTGTGTTTGGTCATTTGTTCCTTGTGTGATAGGAGCTTTACCCTTTGGTATGGGTCGTGTCACATTGGGTGGAATTGATTAAATTGTTTGCCAATTTATTTGTGTGATGTGTACAAATATGCACTCCTCCGTTTAGCGTGTATCTTTGCATGCATCACATTCCTGTATAATTGGGCTCTCCGTTGGAGAGCATGTTTGTACGTGCAAATTATGTTTTATTGTTTGTCTTTGTTCTTTTTCTCCCACGGTTATTCTCCAGCTACCATTTACTTGTTTTTACATATTCTGTGACAGAAAGAATGGCTACAAGTTGTTGTAGCAAATTGTGTATAAAATTATTAATATTCATGCAAGTTGTTGCATGGATGAATTTAGTTGAATTACACACCTTTTCCATGTTTGTTTACTACTGTTAAATAGCATATTTAGTCGCATCTTTGTTCACTCGTTTGCTGTTAGTGGTAGATTGTTTAGCTGGGTTATAGCCACAATCACAATATTTTCCAGTAAGTAAAATTTATATGTTTTTTGGTTATTTATAGCATTTTGTTATGATATTTTATCAGACAAAGCTTGTTTTTGCAGCTTGCGCATAATTTTTGGCGTATTATTGGTTCGCAGTTTTGTGGCATAGTCTTTTTTGTTGGCTCGCTTACTCTTGATGTACCTTTCCATCAGTCTCGTTTGTTCATCCCTTCCGCGCGTTTGCTTCTAGCGCCTTGCACACCCCTTCAGCCCCCCTTTTTTCTGTGCATACTAGTTTTGTCATTCTTGCACAGCTCTCGCTTGTTCCGTCCATATACGATTCTTATTTACTTAGTTAGATTTATTTAAGTTATTTGTATGTATTTATTTAGCGATCAAGAATCAAATCCGTTGTTAAATAAAAACCAATTTTGTCCCAGTATACTGGCCCATTAAAAAAGATGCTAGAACAGCATTGTGCACTTTGAACAAGTTTTTACATCAGTAAATTGTATGTGGATAATCATTTTAAGATTAAGATTCGAAAGAAAGCATGACACTTCTCAAAGCTGTTCTTGTTTTTCTATTGGTAGACGTCACTTTGCCTTGTGACTGCTTCGGTACAATTATTATACATGTGAAAGTTATTAAAGTTTAATTATTTAAAAATCAGCGAAGGAGAGTGTAAAATTGACGTCACTTTGTTTCTTGAATATCGCGTATATCTAATTTATTATTCGAATTTGAAAATAAAACAAAGAAGACACTATAAAGTAACATATTATTTATAAACTTAGTTTAACAAAAGATACAAATAAAGGTAGGAAACTACATTCCATAACAGGTGTTCATTGCATGTTTAACTATTTTTATATCACAGTACCAACAAACTTTTTTTGAATTTATTTAGAGACTAAAGAATTATTTATAAGTTTCTTTAAAATAATCTTAGAGGAAAAAGAATGTAAACACGTATTTAGTGAAGTGAATGAGACATTTCAACCTGGGCACAAACGCTAGACTGTACCTATGCGGGTTTCTTTTTAATTTTTTGCTTTCAACCTGAGCACATAGGCTAGACCAAAAATGTGCCTAGGTTGGAAATAAATATTATAGTGTACTATATAAAATCAGCCCTCTAAATCCAGCAGAACACATGTCACTTGTCATAATTTCTAGAACCTATAGCAAACAGATATTTATGATGGCAATTCATAGTTTAGAGATAAGTAAAACCTACAGTCAGCTTTATTATTACGATGTATGATATATGTGGCTAAACAAACTACAAGTGATTGTAGTGATACGTTCGTATGATATACAAGACTAATTAACAATCTACGAGTGATTTTAGTGAATTAGAAGTTAGAAAAATAGCTTAATGCGGCAAAAAATTTATTTTCCCTTGATATAAATCGGTGAGAACGGTAACTCTGGGATCAAGGTTGACTTTTACCATAATTTCCAGGGAACTCCAAAACTAAGTCAGATTCATCTTTAGCCAAAAAAAATAATAATTTAGGTTTCAGGATAAAACCTTAATTTAAAAGAATAACTCCTGGATTCAAAATCACCATTCTCAATCAGATGCAAATTTTTGGTCAAAGCAAAATAAGTTTTCGCCCAAAACAGTTTTTGGAACAGGATTTAAAAAAATCACCCTCAGATTCGAAATCAGCAACTTGATGAGGCTAGGTCAGATCCAAAAACAAAACAAATACAGTTATCTTGGATCTTGGATCCATAATTGGCCCAACAATCTTTAAAGATCTATATTTCAAGATATTTGAGATAAGTAAACCTCATTTCCTTCATAATATCAAATATTTGAAATAAATACTTCTAAAAGAATTTTTAAATAAGTTTTGAGAAAACTCTGAAATTTTAATTGAAATAAAATTTCTGAGTTAAATAACTTGGCTATTTTAATTTATGTTTAAATTACTGAGTTACGAAAACTTCATTAACTCGGGTTATGATGTCATATTCGTAACTCATGCTCTGTAACTCATGTTTCTTAACTCGGGATTTCCAAACCTCGCTTCCCAAAATCAAAATGAAGACTTCAATTCTTGAAATGTTCAAAATTATTTATTATATTTTTTATCATCCAATAAAATTACCTATTTCTAATTTGAATTATTAATTCTCTGTTGAATTGTGTATTGTCATTATATTATAATTGTGAGTAATTAATATTATAAAAATTTATACTCATGATAGTAACTAAAGGCTTTATGGCCCTAAAGCGAGTACACATAAATACACATTAATATTTATTTCAAAATTGAAGAAGGAAGCTTCCCAAAATCAAACTGGAGACTTCAATTATAAAAGTTATAAAAAATATCACTTATCATCTCAAAGAATTGAGGAAGAAGCTTCCCCAACATACTCAGTCCCAAATTGGCCAGCGGTCTCGTAATATTGCCTAGAATACCATAACCAAATTTTAGGATGGTATAACACCTTTTCAATCCATTGGCCTGAAAACTCGATTTAGACCCTTTTTGCCCAAAACTCAGGATCGAGTGGATGAAACCAAAAAGGTTTTGGTGAGTCCTTCAAGAATAACGCCACAAATGCTGGTACCAAATTTCTGAATGCTAGCCCTTTGGGAACATGGTCTATTAAGAAAAGCGGGTCGCCACAGCAGTAAAGTGATAGCAATAGCCCATCCAAATTTTGTTTGGTGGGCTAAAAATGAATCTGTACAGAAGTGTGTTAGGTCAATGAATATGCGATGGATTGGTTTCTTTGGTATGAAGAAACCAATCCATTGCAAGATCGTTGACTCAGTGCTCTCCTCTCCCTAATCACTGTGAGGGAAGGGTTCTTGAGTGTAGCTTCAAGCGTTGTGGCCTCACAGTAAACAATTAGTCTTATTTTGACCACTGAAAGTGTATTATATGTTGCATGCTGGCAAAGTAATCTGTAACCAAATTATATCATTTTTGGCTCACTTATAATTTAACATAACAATTCCTTTAACATGCCTGCATTTATGGTCCATTCGTTTCTACATATTTTTTCCATCGTTTTCAACTTGTGTACTCAACTATTTATTCATTTCATGTTTATTTAGTTGAATAAGTTAAAAGAATAAGTTAAAAGAAGTTTTAACTAGGTTCACAGGTAATTCAAAGAGTTTGAATATCTGTTCCTATCCATTCGTTCCTATCCATCTATTTTCTGTGTTAAAATGGTTCTGCATTTTGAATTTATGGAGCTCTAAAAATCTATAGCACTAGTATAATGAATGTGACCACAGCTGAAAAACAAATATTGATAATTTGCAGAACAGGTTTTAGCATTCGCTATGTTTGTTATGTTTTTGTTTTGGAAAAATCTCGCTTTCCTGAAATTCCAAGAAATTTATTGCTGATACTGTCTCGATGTACCATTATTTTGGTATTTCAATATTTTTTCAAAATTTCATTTACTTCTCAGGAGAATAATAAGATAATAAGATAATGGGTACTCACCATCTTTCTTAAAATATGATGCATAAACAGAAAACCGACAAATCTCTAAACATTGAGTATGTGATGCAAAAACATATCTGCTAGGTGAAAAACATATCCATGTTCTATCTGTTGCTGAAGTGACATGTGAACTACATTCATTTTTATCAGTTGTTAGAGGAGTGTCAGCATAAATTGTTGGAGCCGAACCGTTACAATTTATATATAATAATTTAACGGCAACATACGATCTAAATATCCCAAAGTCTATTGTAAAATTAGAAATAAGATCAAATGCTTTATAATAATCATTTCCATAACAGATACTATCTCCATTGACTGCATATTGAGGTGAAAAGGGCTTTGCACCCATGAGAGGAGGTGATGCTTGAACAATTTGCCATTGTGCAATATCATAAGTACCTAAAATCAGAAAGAATGATTTATAATGATGATTTCCACTAGGTAAAAGATTTTATGCAAAAGCCAAAAGAAGGTGTGTGACGTCAATTTCTAACAATGGAATGTCTTCTGTTGACAGATTCTGCCACGTTATTATTTAATAACATCTGAACTACTATAAGACACAAATTGTCATAATCTGAAACCACTTGTTTACGCATAGGGAAATCCTATATAAATTGTTAATAACTTATTTTGCAATAACTTCTGTTTGTTTTATACTTATAATATGAAACTATATCAGATTACATATAATCACAAAAGAAATGTTTCTGAAAGTTTTGGTCACATGACTAACCCATTTCCCCCGATTTTTTTGAAATTTTAAAAATTGGATTTTTTCCGGATTTTCGGACCATAATTTTGGTATTTTGCAATGGAAACTATGTTAAAGAACAACAAAATACTTGTCTACAACTGGACACAGAATGGAAAAATGTTATCTAGAACTCTTTTAATCATATTTCTAAGAATATATTGATTTTGGGCCAAATATGCTATTTCAAAGTTTTTGTGATGACGTCATCAGAAAAATGTGAAAGTTTGCTAGCATTTTGTTCCTTAAACTTTCAGTCGTTCAAAAGTTCACCCCCTCCCAGCCACAAAATGTTCAAAAAAGCTTGGCTTGAATAGGGTTAAAAACCAGCAGGGTTTGAAATAAGATAAATATTTTACGGTCCAATATGTTGACCACTCGAAAATTTTCCAGCCACTAGAAACCACTCAAAAAGAAAGAACAAACATAATGAAATGGGACAACAAAAATGATTACGAAGTATTTTTAAGATATTATGTATGTATTTCGCCTGGCACAGTACAGTCTTGAGTTGGAAAGGATACAATAATATCATTTGTTTACATCATTATTTCAATAGAGAGGGTTTGCCCTTTAGGAAAAGTTGCCCTTTTTGAAAAACAGCGACCGCTCTCTAGTAAATTTATAATGTTAAAATCTTCAGTTTTGCCAATTTTGTCTGCACTTTTTCTTCATCGTTCTTTTTAACAAAATCTACCTTGCATCTCATGTATTTGTGATAACATTTCTGTGCTTTCGTAGTTTTACAGCATTCATGGTATTATTGTATCAGGGTTTGAAATAACTATTTAAGAATGTTTTGCAAAATTCGGCACGGTAGGGTACAAATTTTGAGGGAAAATTGCGAAGCGTTTATGGCTTTTGCCAACCAAAATCTCTCCTTTTGCAAACCAATTTTATTGATATTTCAATTAAAATGCGAATCAAAAATAGCCATGTTACTGATGCTTTATTGGACCAAAAAAACACAATTTTCGTGCCATTCGTTTTGCTAATCAAAATTATAGATTTTTTATTTAAGCTGAAATTTCAACTTTTTGCAAAAAATTTACTTTGTCAACAGTATTATTTTCCGGAATTGTGGGTGGATGAAATCAAATAATTTTGATACAAGCTGTTGCCACTGCAAAGTGATAGTAATAGCCTATCCTTCACATTTGGTGGGCTAATAAGATTAAAATTCATTGGGATTTCGAAAAAGTTCTGAGCATAGTTCATAGTACTGTTGTGAGGAAGTCATCAACTTATATTTACTAATTTTTTGTTTCAATGGTTGATCCATACAAGTAATATTTGTATTTTCTCAGTTGAGATAAGGTTTATAATTACAAAATTTGGTTGTTTAATTTGAAGGATAAGGTACATTCAGTAACATAACTTTTGTTGTGCACAAATCTAACAAGTCAATATATTTTGGTTGCCCCTGTAAACTTTGAGGATCATATTTTGCTCATACCAAAAAATTCTTAAATTTCCAGCTTGTCTTTTAATTAAAAGTGGAACTTTATTTTTTGAAACATGGTGTTAGATCTTAACTGTTTATTTCTTGCAAGTACTGCTTGAATGTGCTTTGTCAAAAATGATGATTTAGTTGAAACTTGTCTGCAGTAAAGATGCTAGGACATTGAAAATGCTGTTCTAACGTCTTCTACTGTGGACTTTAAAAACGTTTTTGTCTGGTGGAGTTCTAGCAAAATTTAATGCTAGTGTTATATTCACAAGATTGGAAGAAATCTAAATGAAAAATTCAGAGACTCTGGGATAAAGGCAATGTTTGCTGCATGGTTATGGTGTATGAAATTAATAATTTTGTGCCCTGAAGCTATGATACAAAATTATTTCTCCACCGTGACTATCAGTGACTCTGGGATAAAGACAATGTTTGTTGCATGGTTATGGTGTATGAAATCAATAACTTTGTGCCCAGAAGCTGATAAAAAAAATTCTTTCTCCACAGTGACTAGTTATTAGGGTGTACATGATTGAATTGATGACTTTAGTTGGTTTGGTTGGTTCAGTTTAGTTTCATTTTAGACTTTATGTATATGTTGTATGTATAAGCTATAGGCTTATGTATGTATATGATATATACATGGGGTATGTACATAGGCAACACAATATGCACATGTTATGTGCTTTTAATGTCTTAAAGAAATCACGTCTTTTTAAATTGATTTGTTTCTAAAATCTGTCAAAATTTAAAAATAAAATCTAGACAATAAAAGAATGGTATTAAGAATGCTCCAATCAAATTCAATCAGTTTAAAGGTACGTTTCATTAAAGCACCTACTATTCCCACTAAAATACAAATCTGATCTCAGTGGGATCAGTGGGATCAAATGTGCTCCTATTTTTAGTGTCGTAATTACATACCATTATTATATTCGAAGTCATTTATATTAATTTCAGCATAGCAAAACTCCAAATAGTTAACCTAGAATAAAAACGAATTGATTAAAGAATCTTGGATGTGGTGTTATTTTTGTATTCATTAAACTTTAATTTGTTATCTCTCATGTAAGAGAACTTTAAAAAGTATAGCAACAAGTTGTCACTCACTGTAAACTGAGTAAGATTAATTTAATAGTAATAAAAAAATACAAAAACAGAGAAAAAAGAGAAAAAAAGAAAGAAAGAGATAAAAAAAATTCGGTCATTGTAGACCACAGTTAAGTCAGGTTTGAGTCAAGAACCAGACCTTGTGTTTGGCCTGTTCAGTCATTGCAGACCATTGGTAGGCTGGAATGCATCTCTCCTGTCTCACTTTTCACCAATATATGCACACGTGACTCTTACTCCCGCTTTTTGCTCTTTTTACCAATGAACCAAAGTCCATACTGCTGGTTTCAACAACTCTTTGTATCAATAACAATAGGCTTCAATAAATGCCGCGACTAATGTCATAAGCCCAGGAGAAATAATGTTCTTGTATTGTAAATTTCCAAATGGCCCACGATGATGTCAGGGATAGTTACTGTGATTATTTTGATCTCGAACATCAATTATAGGTCACAGATTTGTTACTCACAGTCTTTGTTACTCAATGTCTACACAATAGAAATACACTCTCCTCCATTGTAATGAAAATAAATATAATGCATAATAAAACAAGTAGAATATAGAATGAAGAAGTGTTGCTTTTTTCAAATTCAAATTCGCATTCAAATTATTGTATATGAATTCTTTGTTTTCAAATATATATAAATATATATTTTTTTTTTTTCAGTCAATTTTATTGTTTTTAAAAGAAAAATCTAAAAAAACTAATCTGCAAAATATTACTTCAGATAGTGGTTCACAGACAGTGGCACGGTACATGGTGAATGGATTTCAGGAAAGTGCCGATCTCCTGCTGGACATTAACAGGGGCGTCCGGGGATTCAAAAAAACTATTGATTTACCCCAGACTTTGTACAGGGGGGGGGATTTTTCAACTTAATGAAGTCCCGAACTGACCTCCGGAACACCCCTCGGACATGTCCGAGGGCCCGGAACGGCACCCTCCTCAGATTTCAGCAACGTCAAATTTCCTGTGGGTGGGTGAAAAAGTCATTTCTTGTAACTTATTAGGGTATTTTACACTGAAGAAAAATTTCTTAATGGCTCTTTAACTACTTAGCTAGTAAAAACATGTGTCCTAAACCATATGTTCAACCCCTCGTAACGTGGGACAGCTCCTATGATGTTACGATATTTACCTTATATTCAACAGAGCTTTGCTTGTCCCTGTGGAGACAAGGATCGGTTCTCAAGTAATATGATTAATCATAGTCTTTTTCTTATGATCACGACAAACATGTTTCTTTATTTACTCCTGGTTTCCTGGTTTCGTTCCTGCTATGGTTTCTGGTTTTTGTCGTGTTTTCGACTCTGCTTTCTGTGACCACGTGATAAATTAATTGATTTTTATTATGATCTTACTTAGAACTGCTTAGACTATGTTCACACTTATCGGGTAAAAATCATTTCGGAATGAATTACATATCGGATAGGCCTTGCGTTCACACTGTTCCGCATCTATTCGATATACTTAGCGGAATGATTCGTTTCGCTTGTTCCGGCATAGTTTTCACACTTGAAACGGAATTAGATCGTTCCGAAATAGTTTCTATCCGACAAGTGTGAACATAGTCTTATTCAGACAACTTGTGATTCTCAGAAAAGTTTGTCTTGATTTCCCACGCTGTACGAAAACGAAACCATATTTACCTAGTCTATATAATACGAGCCTATTTTGATCATAGGCTAACGCTTTTTTTTATAAACCACAGAGCAAACTCGTCCCCAGCCTCTTTTGACTTTTTTTTTTATTTTCCTTGGACCTTATAGAAAAGACGTTTTTTCTATAAGGTCCAATAAAAATAAAAAATAGTCAAAAGGGACTGGGGACGAGCTTGACAGCGCGCCCACAAAAAACAGCTCGCACCCGAAAAAAATTATCAGCAGTAAAGCGCTCATAAAATCAAAAAATATATACTTTGAAACGGTAAATTGAGAGCAACCTCGTTCCCAGGGCTTATTCTCTCTTGACGTTTAACTTTCTTCTCATAGCGTTAAACGTCGAGAGAGAAGAAACCCTGGAAACGAGGTTGGATTGAGAGTGCTGCCCTCGTCACCCGTCTTCTGCCTTCCGTGCATACAGTCGCTGCGGAGGAGAATAGTCACAGATTTAGAAAAAGAAGCTATAATACTATACTAGCAGTAGTTTACACTATGTGCCCACGTCGGCTAGCCAATGTTTAGAACTACGGATGTTTCAGATCATTTCCTGTATAGTAACTTCTTGCAGTGATTGCTGGCAAGGGTGAAGAAATGCAAATTGATAGAAAGCTGGCGAAGTAGGGTCTGTTAAAGACTGGGGAGTCGCTTTCGGAAAATATTATAGGTAAATATCGGAGATAGCGGAAATTACTTTGAATTTCTGTTTGTTTGCCGTAGTTTTGGTTCACTCTTCTGCGTTGTTAGGTGAAACTTTTCTAAAAACGCAGAACGGAGGGTGAAAAATGTCTGCCATCTTTGATTTTTTTTTCAGCAATGCGATTTTGCTTTCCGAACTGGTAAAAAAAACCCGGAAAAAATATACATATTTTTGCGGGGAGTAATAATATACTGCCCACGCTGAGCGTGGGCAATAAGTGAATATAGAAGACAAAACAGTAGTGGTACTTCCACTTCATATGTCTTCTCTCCCAATCCGATCCTTGATCACATGACAGCGAGGCCCCCTTCAACGTATATATGCATGGAATTTTTAGGCCATTTTTTTTGTTTTTATTGGCTCACGCCAGTAACTTTTTACTCAATCTGACCGCCAGTATCGCATAGAACCATTGACATCTAGTGCGTCTGTAACTGAATTTATATATGCCCAAACCGTGTTTAAAGTCCACAGTAAAGACGCAAGAGCAACGTTGCTCGACGTTGTTCTAGCGTCTTTACTGCGGACTTTGAACAAGTTTTTGCCCACTGGGTCAACAAATCTTATCAAAAACAATTGAATTTTAGAAATAAAAGAAATAAACCTTGGTGTCCTTAATATAGGCTCATGCACTGGGTAATAGGGTATGTGTCTATATTGGGCGGCGTAGAATGTGCCATTCGGAGGGCTTTTAAAGTAGCTTTTCAGCCCTTTTGGTAACTAAAGGGCAAATTAAAACAATGTTTCGCGTATCTTAACGACATTAATTTTTGCAGACACCTTTTTCACTCGACTAGAAAAGTCGTTTGCTAAAAAACACAGCAGAGGAAAACACTACTTTCCTAGGTTACTTTTTCGCAGACCCCAAAAGTGCATTTCCCGGACATTATTTTTCGCAGTTGGGCTCATAATAGACTAGACTACGACTAGTTTATAGTCGTTAGTAGGCTAAATCTAGAAAGCGGGAAAGATATCGGGGATAATCGGAAAATCAGAGTGCCGTAATGAAAACTCTAACTGCCAAATTTAAGCAATTGCATTCGAATCCTAACCAAGTATTTTACTTACCTGCCAAGTTTCAAGGTGTAACTCCAGCAGAAAGTAGGCTTTTTAAAAAAGCCTCTAACGTCATAATGACGTCATCAGTACCTAATTTAGGCCATTGCTTCGAATTCTAACAAGGCATTTTACCTGTCAAATTTTAAGATCAAATTGCAATCCAATCCACTCTTTTTCTTCCTTTTAAAGTCTGTACTTCAAATGTATCTAGTGCATGAGATCCATCCTCCTAGATGAGATCGAGCCTGGTATCGAGGCTGTAGATTTAAATCTTATTATTATATGACCATTGCATTATTGTCACACAATCAAGTGTACATAAGATATAAGTATAATCGAAAAGAGTAATACTATTTATTGCTTATTTCAACACGTTAGATAAATAGATGGATACTGAGAATCGCTCTTAGGCCTTTGTCATCATCATTCAATACATTGGCTTTTCAGACTAAGCGCCTACTCAAGCCGGTACAACACTCTCCTCCGCAGAGCTTTACGCGCACTCGCAACTAACAGCGCGCGCCCAAAAAAAAACAATCATCGGCCTTGGCGCTGCCCTCGTCCTCTCCTTTTCGCCTTTCCGCGCGCCGCCTCTGCGTAGGAGAGTGCCGATTATTAATTTATTTAATTTATCTCTATAAATATTCCTTTTGGTCTGTCATTTCTTTCATGAACTTTCACATACAGCATAAATATGCACAAAATAAGCTTGAGAACAAACAATGTTTACACTTCTCTTGACGATGATATTAGAAATGCATGATTTAACACTTCACTGTGAAAGTAACATAACAAAATTTATTATTCAGGTGGTTATTTTCTTACATATTTTGAAAATCTGCATCATGTGGATTTTTGCCCCCTGAATCTTCTAATACCCTCCCATGAATTAACAAATTTCCGGGGGTACTTCACCGTACTAACGGAAAGTTAAACACTTGTAGCTATACTCTTTTACCAAATCAAACTGGCATATATTACTGTCATATAGTAAACATTTAAGCTGGATTTCTATTAGCGTAAAATTCCGCGCGGAATGCAAATGAAGACATTCCATTGGTAGATGATAGTTATTCAGGCTATTGACGGGAAGTCATTGAATTCAACTCAGTGACCAATATTTCCCTCGACTTTTTTCCTCGATAAGGTATTCTTAACCTATATAGCCTAGTGCAATAAATTATAGGAGCCATTGTAACTTATTGTCATGGTTGGTTATAGTGCCTCAACACATCCAAATCTCCAGCCCTATTGGGCTCTAGTTAAGTGTATTATATAGTGAAATAAAAAAAGTCCAAAAATTAATAAGCGTCCCTTCCTCCTTCCGGTTATTTGAACTGCAGAGTAGGTTCAAAAACACTGAGAAAAGTAAAAAGGCGCTGGGGACGAGGTAGGTTATTTACTAAAATTAACGAAACTTTACTTATCTCTCCAGTTGACAGTCGTCTTTCACCGCATGAAGAAAAAATGAGAAAAAACATTCTATTGGTAGAAAAAATATGATGATGTAAGCCTTAAAAACAAGAAAATCAATTTACATACAAAAATAAATAAATAAACTCACCAGTATGAGGAACAACAAAAACTTCATTTTAGATTTTACTCTATTACATTTTTCTCTTTTCTTTCACATCTTGTTCAAGTAAACTGTTAAGAATAAAATCAAGCTACTTTTTTATTCTGAATATGTTGCTAGTTGTCGTTGTAGTTCAATACAAATGTCATTAAATCAATGATGATAATTTCATTCATTCGTATATCTATGTTTCATTTGATGACATATTATTGAAATCATTGAAAACTTGTTCAAAGTCAGCAGTAAAGATGCTAGAACAAGGTCGAAGTCGATATTCTAGCGTCTTTATACCGCGGACTTTGAACAAGTTTTTGCCCACTGGGATGATGAATCAGATGATAGAAAAAAAATTCTCGACTACAGGGTCTTATATAAACCACATATATTTCTGTAACGGGCGTTGTAAAATCTCTCCTTCACAGGCATTATTCAATCTCGCTAAAGGCAGAGATTGTTTAAAATACCAATCCTGTTTCCTTCCTTCCTTCCGTCCGTCCTTCCGCAACGAATTCTTGCAACGAATCACTCCCACCCGGCTAATACAGCACCGTGTTAAAACCTGA
>JAULBZ010005142.1:0-13770 GCA_032360805.1 Neoturris breviconis | reverse complement strand
CACAAAAAATTGAGAAGAAACATACGAAATACCGACTTCTGGGTGAGGTTTTTCTTTCCTTTTCAGTTATTTCTCTTAAAGAAAGTTGTGATGTAACTTTATTTACATTGCTAAAGTAACTCCAGTGTATAATAGATATTTTGGAAGCAGGTGACTGTTTACGTGGATTTGAAAGCATTTTCAAGTGGCAAAACTTAAATTTAGACGTCAAGAGAGAAGAAGCCCTGGGATCGAGGTTGGGCAAAACTTTCCTTCTCGTTCTATGACAACTAACTGATTAAAATGGGTGACATTTAAATCGACCACCGGGAGAGTGCTCCTTTAATTTTCAAAAAAGTCAAGAAGCCCTGGATACGAGGTTGATTTTAGCTATGTGACACACATAGATACACAGTAAAAGTTTTCTTCGCTACCGTTTCTGGAGGGAAGTTTTGCCCCCTCCCTCCCACTCATTCCACAGTCCGAATAGGTTTAAAAAGAATTTTGCAAAGGTACCAGGCTCGATCTAATGTTGATCGCGTTGATCGCACTAGTGTGAAAATGTAAGAAACGCTGGAAACGAGGTTGGTTGTTTTTCGCCTTTTCTTGGAAAAAATATTTGTTATTCGAATTGGAAGGTTTTCGGCTATCGTAAAAATATCAAGTTCGTGGTCACTTTACATACAGTAGAACTCATTAGTATGATTAGATCTAAATTATTTTTCGTTTGACCAAGGACAATAATATTTTGATTTTATAATCTTGGCTGTAAAAATTCATGAGGTTTTGACATTTGAAGGTTGATAAAAGATGAATAGATTGAATTTTTTATACATCACAAACGAGCGTAATACGTAAAATAATGTACGATAAGAATACTCATTCATGCTATTATAAAATTTTACCAGTGTGATGTAGCCAATCATGAGGTATATATCCTTACTCTCTGTGTGTATCTCTGCGCCAATCCCCCTGGCCGTCAAATGCGTCCGACTTTGGATGTTTTTTTATTTCTCCCGTTTTCCACCTGTTGTAAGTATGAAGTATATGACTGTTATCATCGTCTTAGCATGTTCTCTCATAATATTTTCATTAGAAGTATCTAGAGAGCTGTCGCCTTAATATGGACGACACACCCTGCAATGATTTCCTTCATTAGACATCTGTCAGTTCACTTTAGAATATAAATTCAACGTATGATATGACACTATTGCAGTGTCCACATTAGGGTGGCATACAGCAGCCAATTTAGAGGCCATTTTAGGGCCAAATGCAAAAGATCTATGCATTCCTGCACACTGTTATAATCACCATTTTTGATAATTCTAACCTCTCTAAATAAATTGTTACTCCATACCTAAAGTATGTCTTTATCCAATTTGGTTTAGAGAATCCATACCCCTGATATCGCATCCATTGTTAATAATTTGCCAGCCTTTCCAGAATATTTTTTCGAGTTCAACTGTATCTCTGCTAACTTTTTGATAGCCCTAGTTTTCAGGTCCTAGTTTCCACGTCTTCTACTTTTTTTAAATCTTTATATTTTATTGCATTTTGTAAATAAATAGCATCTTCCAATTTGAAATGAATGAGTTGGTTACTTTCACGACTCGTCTCGTAAATATATAAGCTGGGATCGGGGAAAATTGGAACTTACGGTATTGAGCCACTACCAAAGGTGGTAAATTTTCTGAGTCAAGAATAAAAATATATTCACGAGTTATTTTTCCGTTAATTGCAACCGGTGTAACAAGAAAGCGGGTGACATGTGATGTAACTCCAATAGCAACAGACATATATATACCGAATTGGAGTTTACTGCAGCCGGCTAGAATCAAATTAAGAGTGACGTTAATAGAGGACCTGTCATATGCACCTTACCCTAAATTAAACAAAGTTACCCACATAAATGCAAAATAAATCTCCAATGAGAGACATGGTTTGACTTAACTGTTAACCCATCCTGTTTACACAGGACACAGATTGAAACATTACTATATTTACATATTATTGGCATGTACATATTTACTTCAAATTTACTAAAACTGAGAAGAAAAAATCAGTGTTCCAAGTAAGAGCAAATAATAATGTGGAGGAGTGATTTTTGAGTATTGCTTGATGCTAGAGAGCCTAAAGCAATGCTCAAAAGTTTTTCCAGAGTGATTATTTGCTTTTCAAACACTGAGAATGTTATTTCAATAAGCTTGTATTTGATTGATTTCTTCATTCCAAAGAACCAATTAATTGCAAGATCAATGACTAATCATTTCTCACTTTAAAAATAATAACATTGACATGTTATATATATTCTATAATAGCCTGAAGCTAATATCCCTCCTCCACAGTGATTATTTACTCAAATTTTGAGCACTGTGTAACCAATAAAACCTATTGTGTGTGACCAGATAAGGATCAAAATAATGATGTCTGCAGAGGATATGTCAATAAACTTATTGCTTACAATGTATATAATATATTATATTATTCTTGTCTGATTTAACAATTTATTCGAAACTTGGGTCATCCCAATTTTATTGTTTTCACAGTATACTCTGTTCTGAAAAGATAAGTCTTATGTACCCAAGCCTGAATATTTTAAATGCCGGACATCACCTGTAGAGGACTGCCTTTCTAGCTAAACACTATACTGAAAAACCACTCCTCAACAGGTGATGTCCGGCAGTTATATTCAGACTTATGTTCCTCCAAATAATTATGAAAAATTTATTAAAAGGCAAATGTTCATTAGATTTTTGAGTATATAGTAGCAAAAGAAGCTCTTTATACCAGCTTTTGTTTCTTTTTTTTATGTCAACAGAATCAAGATAGCCGGAATACTGCATTCTTACTGTGTATTAGCATCAAATTTAAATACCCTTGTTAGTAGGCTAAAATCAGAGTAAAGTACATAGCCTGAATACTACTTTCCAGTATTAGCATATTTTTTCGACTACATCATCACCATTCAACATTCCCATTTGAAACTAATTTTTTTCCCGGCTAGTCTAATATGGAAGCGTAGCATGATTACTATAGAAACTGGCTTGGTTTATATCAAGTAAGTTTAAAATAATATCTTTCTAATCTGGTAAATCAAATATGAAGTAAATTTTTGGGGAAGGCTGTCGTGAACCCTGGAGTTAGCGATGATAAAAAAACTAGATATTTGCCACCCCCGCTTATTCCTACACTCCTGCATATCTGCAGAATATGTTTTTGCATGAAAGTTTTATTTTTTCTCTTTCTGTAGTGATCAGCCCCAACAGCCACTCTTCTCCACATTGGCTCATGTTTTTCAAATCGATCCTGATACTAAGAAGAGTTGGATCCCAATTTCAAAGCAAGCGGTGAACGTATCATATTATTATGATAGTAATAAATTTATGTACCGTATTGTATCTATTGAAGATTCAAGGGTAAGTAGCAAACCTCACAATGACTGTCAGACATCACCTGTGGAGCAGTGTTTTTTCGAATACAGTCAAACTCAAAATCACTCATCTACAAGTAATGCACAATAGTTATCTCAAATCTCAAAAGTTCGCTCCAAAATCTACTTTTTTGTTAGGGGTAAATCAACCAAGATTGACAAAACTCAACAAAAATGAATCTGTGCAGGTGTGTGTTAGGTCAATGAGCTTGCAATGGATTGGTGAACGTGGATTGATATGTTTTATTGCAACTGATATATTTTAAGAATGTAACCTATTATAGTGATGCTTGTTGCTGTCAATATTTTTACTTTTATGTTTCACATAATAGGCCATCATCAACAGCACCATAACGTCAGGCATGACGTTTACGAAAACATCGCAAAAGTTTGGACAGTGGTCAGATGCAAAAGCAAACACGGTATATGGTTTAGGCTTTGCAAGTGAAGGTGATTTGCTTAAGGTAAGATTGTACTGAAAAGTTTCCATGAGTCGAAATAACCCAGTGGGCAAAAACTTGTTCAAAGTCTGCAGTAAATACACCAGAATAAGGTCGAACGATGTTCTTCTAGCGTCTTTACTGCATACTTTGAACAAGTTTCTGTCCACTGGGTTTGTCCTACACGAATATTTTATCTTTATTAACGGCGTTCTTCACAGCATCTTGAGCAAATTGGTTATCTACGCAAATTAGTTATCTATGTTACCTACAGTATATTCATGTTTGGGCAAGATCAATGGTGTCTTTTGACAGATTTGAAATGGCTGCTGAGTTTGAGGTTGATATACGTACTATTGTTGAATAGGGTGATAAGTGGCTTGTGCCATTCAATGTTTCCAAAACTAAACTTCTGTCATTTATATAATCGATTTAAGGGACCTTTTTCTGCCCTCCATTATGATAAAAGGAGTCTTACTGTACTTTCTGAGAAAAATCATTTTCGTCTTCTCAGCCTAACTTTAAAGACTTCTCCTGGAATACCTAAATAAGTTGATTGCCAAAACTGCAGCTATGAAAGTTAATTCTCTCTATCGTGCACAAAACGTTCTTTCTCCAAAGAGTATCCAGTATATACAAGGCTACCCCATTGCAATGTTGTTTCATTATCTTTATTTTATAAGTACTTTCATCAGTTGTTCTGATGAATCGAAGTCTTTAAACCCTGCTCTAAAATATTTCATTCATGAGACTATTACAGCTAATGCTCATCTTTTACTGACAGTCACTTTCTTGTAACAAACATTTCTAATCGACTAGTTTCTTACTTCACACATCTGATTTGTGGAATTATTTACCATTATATTGCTTTCCACCTTCCTATGATCTTAAATATTTAAGTGTAATGTTAATGCACATCTTTCAACTTTGTAAATTCTTTTAATCTTTTGTAGCTCTCTGCCAAGTAGTGGCCTAAATGCAAAGAAGATTTAAAACAATAAATCAATAAATTAATACCCAGTTGGCAAAAACATGTTCTAAGTCGTTTGATTTTTTATGAAGTACTGCATTTATCATATTTTACTTTAGTTTTTGTCACATTTATTTCTTTTCAGAGTAGGTATTATTTGCAGGTCTGGAAATTCAGGTTGGCATTCCCCTGTGTAGGAACATCTTTGAAGGCTAATTATCTAACTTTCTGGGAAACCACTTAGACACAGCACTCTATTTTACATTATTTTACAGTTTGCTGAAAAATTCAAAGAAGTGAAAAATAATGTTAAACTTGGCACTCCGCCTGCTTCTCCAAGGAATCCATCTCACATATTATCTGTTAATAGTTCACCGGCTAGTACATCTTCTGGTCCATCAGTCAATGGAACCATCACTGCAACTTCATTAAAAAGCATGTCATCTAATAGTACTGGTAGTATTGAGGTATGTAGCAGTGATCAAAATAGAGTAAATAATCACTGTGGAGGAGGTTTTTATTAGCGTAGCTATGCTCAAAATTCACTCCTTTACAGCGATTATTTGCTCTTGAAGTGTAGGTACATTTTAGTCAAGTTTTTTATGGGAAATAAAGCTAACCCACTTCTTGTGCTAAAACTATTTTTACCCACACCAATACTCTTACCCTCATTTCTGTGTAACTGTGACTTTGATTTGGTCTGTACATTGCTTCAGCAGAATGTAATGCCTGAGTCAATCCGGAATAAAACTGCCAGGCATCACCTGTGGAGGAGTATTTTTTGAGCATAGCGCTCAGCTTAAAAGCTAAACACTATACTCAATAAACAGTTCTCCACAGGTGATGTTCGAGTTATATTCAGGCTTGAAGGTATGTACTCAATATCACCGCAATATTACTCCTTAATTAATTACTGTAATTATTTGTTCCAATGCCAGGTACTTTGAACTATGTAGTGGTCGAAATAAGGGTATATAATTACAGAGGAAGGAGTGAATTTTGAGTATAGCTTCTTGCTACAAAGTCTGAAGCTATGCTCAAAAATCCCTCCTCTACAGTGATTATTTACTCATCTTTTGAACACTACCTTGTCATTAATTGGTAAGTTTATTAACACAAGCCTCAATAATAATGTTCCGACATCACCTGTGGAGGAGTGTTTTTTGAGTACAAGTACAGTTTCAGCTTTGCAGCTGAAAACTGTACTAAAGCAATACTCCTCCACAGGTGATGTCTTACCATTATCTTATATAGTAACGTCTTCTGTTTAGTTTCGTTCTTGTTAACTTTAGGAAAATTCAGTTTCTTGAAATCTTCCAAAGCACTTGTTTCTGGTACAAACTTTTGAGACTGTCCCTTAGAATATAATATAAGTAACACGGCGGGCAAAAATAGAGGTAAAAAGGAGACATTTAAAACGTACGTTATTTTAAGTCACTTTATATAATTTCTCCAGAAGTAAAACGAAATAACTCCTTGTAGAAACACACAATCAAATTGAAACTTGGACCAAGGGAAGATGGTAGGAACTGCTTTTCAAAAAATATTAAAAAATTCAAAATAGCAGGTTTATGACGTCATAAATGGATATATTGTATAAAATGGAAATGCTTTATAGTCTCTGAAACTACAAACCTAACATGAAAACATTTGTAATAAATTAAATTTTTAGGTCTTGCGAAAAAATTTTGCTTTTATCAATTCTTAAATTTTTATTCATGTGGGAAATGATGACGTCATCCATATTTTTTTTGCTTGAAAAGATGTATTTCGTAATTTTTTTCTAAAACAGGTGGAAAGAGCTCAAAAAGTTGTTCTGAAAAATGGTGTAATATATTATTATTTCAGCAGTGAAAGTGAAGTTATTGAGGCTTACAGGATACTGCATTCTGATTGGCTAATTAATGTGACAATTAACTTTTTCTGCGGTTTCTACCTGTATCATTTTAGAAAAGTGAAACGTTATATTTCAAAAAATTAAATTTTTTGATGACGTCATCATTACCCACATGATGAAAAATTTCGAAATTCGTATTGGTCCAAATAATTCCTCACACCAGCACTTTTCATTAATTGCAATATTTTCATTTGTATGAGTATTTTTTAGCTGTAACGCATTAATGTCTCATTTCTACCTTTATTTTTGCCCGCCGGGTAACATTTGAAAAATTATCTGCAGACGGGAAGTAGTGTTGATGCATCCTAGCGTGACAAAAACCAGAAAATAATCACTGTGGATGAGAGATTTTTTAGTGTAGTTTCAGGGGATGAAGCCTGAAGCTATGATCAAAAATCACTCATCCACAGTGATTATTTGTTCTTAAATCTCTAATAGAATATTTTTAATAAATCAGATTAAATTTGTACTTTTATACTAACTCTATAAATTTTTATACCAAAATTCCATTTCTATATATTTTAAATCTCTTTCATCTTTTCTCCTTTTGTAACCATCTGCAATCTAGTGGCCTGGTCGCCTTCCTTTGGGTGACCAACAATAAAAAAGTCCCTCTCAAACGAATCCACTTTTTCATGACCCTCTGCAATCCAGTGGCCTTCCTTTGGGTGACCAACAACAAAAAAAAGTCCCTCTCAAACGAATCCACTTTTCATCCAACATGTTGGATATGTTGGATAATATGTTAGACGTTTTAGAGAAATGATATATTAGATGGTTGTTTAGCGTCCTATCCAACTATTTGAACTTACTGAAAATTTTAAATCGAAGTAAAATCTCATGCAGAAAACGTGTGCAATATTTTATCCAACGTGCAATGTTAGATATGTTTAATAAAATGTTGAATTCACTTACGAAGGCCTTAGGAACAAATAATCACTGTGGAGGAGTGATTTTTTTTATAGCTTCAGGCTTCATCACCTGATACTACGTTAAGAAACTCTCCTACACAGTGATTATTGCACTCATTTCCAGCACTGAACCACTGAATTATAATAATCAAGCCTCAAGATAACAGTCAGACTTCAGCTGAAAACTGTACTAAAACACTCCTCCACAGGTGATGTCTGACCATTATCTTGAAGCTTGAATAATAATGTTGATTTAGTGCTCTTTACATTTAAAATAATTTGTTTTTCTTAGGCTCAGAAAAACTGACATACATATTTTATTTATGTTTTTTATATATGCATTATGGTATGTATATAGAGTTGCGGTATAAAAAGGAAGTGATAAAACGAAGCAAAGAATTAAACGGATCACTTATTTTCTAATTTGAAAAGTCTATATTACATGGTTTCAATCATACAATGATTAATCAAACTTAAGAAAGTGTTAGTTTTACCTCTAAATAGATTCTTTATTTTGTTTCTTAATTTAGCAACCACAAATTTGAGAGGTTAAATGACTGTTACATATAAATTGTTTTATACATCACAAATATTATGCCAGAATAAAACTGCCAGACATTGCCTGTGGAGGAGTGTTTTTAGCATAGCTTTCAACTTCAAAGCTGAAAACTATAATAAAAAACATTCCTCCACAGGTGATATCCAGCAGTTATATTTAGGCTTGAGTATGTATTGCAGTCCTTGGAATATGTAAGAAAGCATTAAAGTCACTCTTTCGTATGGATTTTTCTTCTTGTTTTTGGAATTTGTGAGTTTGAGGTACAATTCACCTTCCAAGAAGATTTTATGCAGTTTGTTTGCAACAGTTTCTCAACCAGTGGTCGCAGTAAGAGCAAATAATTACTGTGGAGGAGTGATTACTTGCTTTATCTTAGCCAACCACTGATTACAGGAAGAGTAAAATTGAATGTTATGCAGTTTAGTTGAGTTTTAATATTTCTATGGATTTATTATACAGTGGTCGAAATAACATCGAATAATCACTGTGGAGGAGTTATTTTTGAGAATAGCTTCAGGCTAATTTCGGTCACTGTTATAATGAACACACATTCCCCCTTTGCTCAAATTGACAAGCAAATAATCACTGTAAAGGAGTAATTTTTGAAACACAGAACTTGAAGCTATGGTAATAAAAAATACACTCCTCTGCAGTGATATTTTAAACTATGTTAAGTGTTCCTATTACAATTACAGTTTGGTTTTCATATTTTTAAGGATACTATACCTCCTTTTTATAGCCCCCTCCCTTCATCCCCTCCCTACATTTACAGTGATATTTTGAACTTATGTCCTCCTATTTACAAGTACACCTGTTTGGTTCCCCTTTCCTACACCTATTGAACTTCCTTCTCTAGAGAACATATACAATTTAATAAGTCTCTGAAGCCTCCTATATGGCAATTACAGTAATAATATATCTCCTATATATTTATTGAATGTTTACTCTATGGAATGCTTTTGTTTTGTTTCATTTTTCTTTGATGTTTCCTCTTTTCTATTGTTCTAGTAATTTGCTCATTTAAAGGTGATAATTGTTAATAAGTTTTTAATTAAAATTCCTACTTTTACTGATTACTCTGTATGTGGATTTAATTATCTTATTGTAAACTCTTGTGAAGTTTTAGCTACTAGATGTTAATGATAACTGTGAGTATTCCTTTTGATTTATTATTACAAGTCTAAATATAACTGCCAGACGTTGCCTGTGGAGGAGTGTTTTTTGAGTATAGTATATATGAAAAGAATTGTGGTAAATTTCCGCCTCTAGTAAAATGTCTCTCAAAATCTTGCATCCAGGCGTTGATTTGTGATCAAAATGAGAGCCAATAATCACTCAATCAATCGGTGGAGGAGGGATTTTTGAGCCTGACTTCAGGCTACAAAACCTAAAGTTGTGCTCAAAAATCTCTCCTTCGCAGTTTTTATATGCTCTTATTTTTTGTTAAATAGCATTTTTTAAATGAGTCCTTTATAAACATTAAACTGTGGGCAGAAAAATCTAGGTTCCGGTTGTATGGAAATTTTTATGCGTTTAATTTTTAAACATGTTTTTTACAAAGTTCTCAAAATATGTGAAATATACAGCATATAATCACTGTGTAGTCTGAAGCTATACTCAAATTTCACTCTACCACAGTAATTATTTTGCTCTTGTATTCCAGTACTGTTTGCACAATTTGAAATACTATATGTTTACTGATGTACTGCACGAATAAAAATGTGTTTGTCTATGTCGTTATGTAGTTTAGTCTAGTTTAATCTTATCTGTGGTGTTAGTCTCTAAGCACATGTTAATTTATTGTGTTGTTTTAGACACATGATTTTATTTATTAAATGCTGTTGGATATACCCAGTGTTCATAATCCACATTAGAGATATTGTTCTAGCGACTTTACCTCTGACTTTGAACAAGTTTTTGCCTACTAGGTAAGGAACTTTTGATTGGATATAGTGAACTTCTGCTATTTTGATTAAATGTAGTGAGCTTCTGCTATTTTAATTGGATGTAGTGAATTTCAACAGGATTAAAATCAACAGTGATAAAATAGAATTAATTATAATTGTCGAATTTAAGTTTGAGTGGTGGTCGAAATAAGAAATAATAATCACTATGGAGGAGGGATTTTTGAGCACAGCTTCAGACAGGTTTTATGGTATCTACAAAGAAGAGTGCTAAGACAACCACCAGCAGATTGAGTGGCTTATTTGCTTCTAATATTTCATTGTGGTTGGCTCATCGCTCTTCCTTTTACATACTATATATACACCTGCTTTAAATACTGTGTTTGTACACATAAACATATGTTTCAAATTTTTGTGAATCAAAAAAATAAAATATTTCCATTTTTTAAAAAGTGCACCTCCCAGAAAGCTGTTTATTAGATTTTTTTAATTAATGTTTCTGTTTCTTTTGTTTATAAATTTATTCTATTATTATATACATTCTGAAAATCACTCTTTTGGGATAGTGTTAAATTCATCATGTACCTTTAGATTTAAAACCCATAAAGAGAATTTTTCTATTTCAATAATAAAAAAGCAATCCCCTAAGCAATTTAGAAGATATGTCTTTGTATGCAAAGTAATATAAAGTTGGAACAAAATTTTATAGTTGTTTATTACAAGTTTCTCATAAAGTGAAACCATGTTGAAATGGAAAAGCACTTGCCCTGAAACTATTGAGTCTCGATTATATATTCTACAACAAACTGGACACATTGCATTAACAATAAAAGATTCTGAACCAACAGTAGATTCTGATTTAAAGGTATATTGTGTAATGCTTAAAATAAGAGCAAATATGCCATCGCTGTGGAGCAAGGAGTTTTAAGCATTGCTTCAGGCTTTATAGCATGGATAAATGCTCAATAATCACTCCTTCACAGTGATTATTTGTTCTTATTTTATGCTCTGTTTACATTTATTTTCATGGAAATATCCTTGAGAGGACAACTATTTATATTATTGCGTCTAGAAATAATTAGCACCTAAAATGTTTGTAGAACAATGTATTAATCTTGTAGTAACTATAGCAACATGACATGTTTTATTTTGACCTCCCAGTGGGCAAAACTTGTTCAAAATCCTTGAACAAGTTTTTGCTTATTGGGCTGTAAAAATAACAACTTTCACTTGATTGAAAGATGCTATAGTTACTATAGCAACAAATAATTACTGTGTGAGTGAAACTCTTAATCTAGATTCCATTGCATGCCTGACAAATAATTGTCTTTTGATGCATTTAACCAAAACATTATATCAGGGTGATTTAATGTTAAATTATTTGTTCAAGTGATTAATATTCATTACCTGAAAACTATACTAAAAAACACTCCACCACAGGTGAGATCCAACAGTTATATTCAGCCTCATTACATCCCTCTGCAGGGATGGTTTTAATTGAAAACAAATCTAAGACCATGTATAACAAGTATATGCTCCCTGAGGACTGTCTACTTCATAATACTATAATCATAGCAACTGAAAAATCTCTACACATATCATTTTGTCAACATTTATTATAGTAATTATTTTTTCTTTTGTTCTCTTTTTCCTAAAGAGAAAAGAATTAATGTTTTCATAAAGATATAAAAATATAAATATGTACAAGGTTTTAATTAAATTTTAAGATGGTCAAAATATATTTCTACTGTGTAAAGTTAAGAAAGGTAAAATTTTAAAGAAGAAAATGAGCAAAGTGGATTTTCTTACGGTTTATAAGGTTTGTATTGTCAGTGATTTAAATAAGAGCGAATAATCACTGTAAAGGAGAGATTTTTGAGCATTGCTTCTGGCTACAAAGCCTGAAGCTATGTTCAAAACTCCCACCTCCACAGTGATTATATACTCTTATTTCAAGCACTGGTAGTGTGTATGCAAAATATTAATACGGGAGAGAACCTTTTCCAATTATTTTTCAAAACCAGTTATTTCACCAAATGTAGAGATGATGTAATCTGATAAATTTATACAAAGGAGGCTGAAGCTTGTAATTTGATTGGTTCCTTCAGTATGCAGGAACCAATCAATTACAAGATCATTGATTCAGTACTCTTACATAAATTCAGAGTTCAAATAATCACTGTGGAGGAGTCAGAGCATTTCTTCAGGCTTTATAGCCTGAAGCTATGCTCAAAAATCCCTCCTCCACAGTGATTATTTCCTCTTATTTCGAGCAATGGTGTTAATCCCTATTGCAATGCTGCCATACTCTTGTTTCTATTATGACCATGAAACATAATCACATCACACAGTTACAGACACTTTTTAATAGATCTGAAGTATATGTATAATTATATATGCATGATCCAATGATTTTCTTTATTTACTTATAAAAGCAGACATGCCCATTTTAACTTTATTATTAATGGAATTCTTAGTGTGATTTACTCTATCTGCTAATGGTTGTAGTTTTTAATCGAATTCTTATAATGTTTACTGCGAACAATCTCTTGTTGTTCACAATTTAAAGAAGACTTTCTGCATGTAGTATGTAATTATTGTAAAGATGTCTCAATATATCACCTGTGCATAAGTGTTTTTGGAGTATAATTTTCAACTGCAAAGCTGAAAAATATACTCAAGAATGCTCCTCCACAGGTGACATCCAGCAGTTATTTGTAGGCATAGTTGTTATTTGTCATTATATCTGCTGCGATAAACCCTATGCAGCCCGAAGTTATGCTCAAAGATCACTCCTCCACAGGGATTATTTGCTCTTATTTGAAATACTGTATGTTACCCTTAAGAGAGAATTTTTAATTATTTTGATCCCTGTTTCAAAGGCATAACACGAAACTTATGAAATAATAAGTACATTCAGGCCCATTCAAAAGTCAGCTCATCGTCATAAAATCATTATATATTTTTCCTATACTTGAAATAAAAGTAGTTTCAGGCTATCAAGCATGAAGTCATGCTAAAAATCACGCAGTGATTATATGTTCTTATTTGGAGCACTGCTTATACTCAAGCCTCAAAATAACTGTCAGATATTACCTGTGTAGTAGTGTTTTTTCAGTATAGTGTTCAGCTTATTCATCAAGCCTCAATATAACGGTCAGATGTCACCTGTGGAGGAGTGTTTTTGAGCACAGTTTACAGCTGCAAAGCTGAAAACTACTCGAAAAACACTTCTCCACAGATGATGTCTGGCGGTTATATTCGGGCTATGAGTACAGTTTTCAGCCAGTCAACAATCTTGCAATAGATCATACTGATGACTAGCTGTAAACTGTATTAAAAAAACACTCCTCCACAGGTGATGTCTAACCATTATTTTGAGGCTTGTTTGATCCATTACTAGCGTGGGCTAGAACAACGTTTATTCAAAGTCTGCAGTAAATGTTGTTCCGGTGTCTTTACCACTGACTTTGTACAAGTTTTTGCCCACTGGGCACATGCACAGTTATTTATAACTAATTCAGTTTAATCTTCATTGGATCAATGAGGAGATTTCAAAAATAATCAAACATCTTTTAAAAACATGTCCCTTTCATTGTAGAGAAATATGTTTTTTATATTAGTTATTAGTAAAAACACAAAAATGTGTATTCCAAGCCTGTATATAACTGCCGGACATC
>JAULBZ010005141.1:0-13773 GCA_032360805.1 Neoturris breviconis | reverse complement strand
AGACCTCAAGTTCTCTGTCACTGGCTAAATGCTAACAAAATCTGCCTTTATGCTTCTAAGACTGAGTACATTATTTTTAAGCATGCTCGTAAACTCATTAATTACGATTTTAGGCTCTCTATAAATGGTAAAAGGCTTTTTCTTAGTGATTGTATTAAATATCTTGGTGTTCTACTAGATTCAGATTTAAGCTGAAAATCTCAGATCAATGATACTTTGGCCAAGCTCAAGAGGGCAAACTCAACGACGTTAAGGCGCACTTTTGGCAGCAAAATGTACTGTTTTTTAATGTCAATATTCTTTAGGAAATCTTCATTTTAGCTTTTTGAAAATATTACTTTCCTAATCTAAGAAGAATTTAAATATAATAAAAAAATTGTGCAAAAATTAAGTCATTGCTTACGAAATATGACGTCATAGGCTAAAAACCAATAAAAATCCAGAAAGCCAATCAGGGCTGAATGGGTGTTATCTGTCAAACATTTAAACTGTTGTATTTTTAAAGTTAATTAGAAGGGTTATCATTTTCAGAAAAGCATCGTTATGATGTCATAAAATCTATAAAAATGTACAAATTGTGCTGAATTAGCGTAATTACGAGTTTATTTTGACTTTTCAGACGGCTGAATTTAATTTTTAATATTTAAATTCTTCTTTTAAAAAATTTTGATTAGGAAAGTAATATTTTCAAAAAGCGAAAATGAAGCTTACCTAAAGAATTTTGATATTAAAAAACAGTTCATTTTGCTGTCAAAAGTGCGCCTTAACGTCGTTGAGAATGGAGCTCTAGCTAAACTTCGTCATGTTGTGCCTCAAAATGTATTTATTCTAGTCTACTATACCATTTTTCATATTCACTTGCAATATTGTAATCAAATTTTTGTGTCAACCAAACAGTCTTGTCATTGATCGTATTACTGTCCTGCAAAATCTTCTGTCAGGCTCATGTCCTTTATACATCAAAGAGCTCTCCAGTAAACTCTATGCTAATTTGGAACTCCTCAAATTCTCTGATATTGTCGATTGCCAAAATGTCCTGTTTTTGCATAAACTATTCTATTATAAGATGCCTGTCTCTGTGCATAATACATTTGCGTTGATTTCACTCATGCTCAAGGCACTCGTGCAGAAAAGGCTGGTTTACTCAATCTCCACATTGTAAACACTGTTTGCTTTGGTAAAAATTCTATTAAGTTTAAGTCCATTAATTCCCGGAATAAGATACAGTCATTATTGCCTAAAAAACTCGTTTCCCTAGATTACTTGACTCTAAAGAGTGATATGAAAAAGTATTTTATTGCCTCCTATTAATCCTTGTCTTATTCATAACAGATTGCCCATTAGCTACTCACATAGTACGTTTATTTTGTGACTTTCTATGTTTGTGGGCATATCCTTTGTCTCAGCTTAATGCTTTTCGATATGTTCTCCCTTCAATAGTAGTTTATTCTAATTATTTATTTTTCTTTGGTTATGTAATGCTGCTATTGATAAATGCATTTCTTATCTTCTTATCTTATCAGTGTTGGTCCATACTGACCAAGCATCAGAATCCTTTGTTTGTTTCATATCTCAGTTCTGATATTTGATCAGTGTGGGCACATACTGACCAAGCATCAGAATCCTTTGTTTGTTTCATGTCTCATACATGTTTGGTCAGTGTGGGCACATACTGACCAAGCATTAGAAATTTGTGCTTAGACATAGCTATCAAGTTGTATTTTTGAACCGCCCTCAGTCGTGAAGCGACCCTACATTCCTGGGTGTATATGAAACCCAAGTTCCGTTTTTCATAAACTACCTTATTTGTTAAGATCTGACAAATTTGGATTTGTAAATTCATTATTGTATTTATTTCCTCCCGTCTGTTCTCCCTTTCACAATTACCGAGGGGAGTACTATGTTGCAATCGAATTCTCTTAAGAGAAAAATGGAATTCCCAATCATTTGTTCCTTTCTCTCAATTTTAGTTTGTTTCTGTAGAAAACCTCTCTAAACCTAATATCGTCTGTAGATGAGCATTTTTGAAAACTATACTAAAAAAATACTCATCAGTGGTTGATATTCGGCACGTTTTATTCAGCCTTGCTATTTTAGTAAACACCAACAAGCAGCAAAAAACAACAACTAGTGAAAAGTATCGATGAAAGAATGTAAAAAAACGAAAAGCATCAATCAAAATATGAAATTATACAAAATAAAATTATTATTATTATCGTTTGGTGGTTTAATTGTAATAGTAAGTTGCTATGTATTATCGTACCATGTACTCCGTTCTATTATACTTCCTACGTACAGCAAATATGAAGCATTGCAACAAAAAAACATATCAATGATATCGAGAAATGGCGAATTTAGTTATAGTAATTCATATGTCTCTTTCAAAATTAGAAAGCAATTACCATTGTATATTACCAAAGATAAAGGAAGGCAATTTTCTTCTCTAGAAGAAATTCATAACACGATATGGAAGCAAATCGAACTGTTACAAGAAAGTGGAAATTGTGAAGAAAAGTTATATCTTCGTTGTGAAACTTTGCATTGGGCTGGGTTAGGTTCACTGCTTCATCGATATAGTTCCTGTATACAAGTGGCTTTCGCTCTTGGCAGAACATTTTTTATACATCAAAAAGAATATGATCATTTTGGTGGTTTAAAGCAATGGCTCCTGCCTGAATCGTCTAATTGTGGATATATGAAAGATAAATATGATTATTATAGTAATAGGTGTAATGTAAAAGATTCAGAATGTTATTTAAAAGATAGTTTTGATATTAATAATACGTATAAAGTACTTACATATTGGCCGCATCATCCATTTCCGGCCCCAAGACGTATTCCAGGAACAATTCCTAAAGTAATAGAATCAGCATTGAAACGCTTAAAGGTTGATGATCCAAAAATGTGGTTTGCAGCACAATTTATTGGTTATTTGCTACTAAGACCAAATAAATCATTCCAAGAACATTATCAGAGAATTTCAAAACAAATCAAAATACAACATCCATATTTGGCTATGCATATAAGACATGGTGATAAACTAACTTCTAAAGAAGCAAAATATATACCAGAGATAAGATTCGTGGAGAAAGCTAAAGAATATTTCAATACAACAGGTAGCTCTGTAAAAAGGACCATATATCTTGCAACAGATGATGATACTGTGAAAAGAAAGCTAGAAAAGTTATTTCCTAAACAGTATAGTATACTAATGTGTCCAGAAAATTATCGTCAAAAAGGATTGCAATCTTATGATGATAAAAATTTTCCAAAGGAAGTAATAGGTTCAATGCTAACAGATTTATATTTTCTAATTCATTCAAATTTTACAATATGTACATATTCATCAAATATTGGCCGTTTAGTAAACTTACTAAATCAAGCAAAATATCCTTACAATAACAAAGACGTAATTACATCCTTAGACGATAGAAACACTATGTCATATCAAATGCGTTATTATATGTACTTGAAATCTAGTGCATTATATATTGCTATTAGATCAAATTCAATAACTGGTCTGATTGATGATGGAACAGCGTTATTGAAGTATAAAGCAGGTGCCATATTCCGAATTGATGGTAAAAGTAAATCAAGTGATTTTATTTCTGTTCAGCATGGCTCAACAAATGGTCTAGTATTTTCTATGGACATGATAGAATGGCCTGGTTATCCTAATTATTATTTTTATGAAGAATAACGAAATTAATCTTGATTGTATTTATTCACAAAGTGGAGGGCGGCTGAATACCGTCACGTATATGGATTAATTTCCATGAGGCGAAAATAAACGGCGAAAAAGCCAAAAAAAAACGTTCCGTTGGTAGAAATTTTTGTCACACTGTGTGTGACGTCGATTTCTACGCCTGAAATATCTTTTTTTGGCTTTTTCGTTGCTTTTTTTTTCTGGCTTTCGTTGTGGGTTTCTCGTCTCGTGAAAATCAAAATCAACCTTATTGCTGTATACGTGGATTGTTTATTACCATATATCGCAATAATCAGTTTATATATACGCGAATATAATCAACCATTCACGTTCTGAATTGTATTCTTCATACAAGGTTTCCTCTGCACCAATCCACTAATTGCTTGATCTTAGCAAGAAATGAAGTGACAGCCCACCATATTTCTGAGTGAAACTAACATTATTTTTGTACAGTGGGTAGTGATTATAACGTCAAAAACATATAACATCAATAACCTATAACGTAAAACAAATAACTTCAAGTTGACGTTAAAAGTGGCAAATATGAGCATGAAAGTATCCACTAAGTCGGATCAACGTTAAAGAAAGTTTTGATCCCAGGAAATATTTACATATCAAATGATAGCTAACAAAGAGCCTATTTGCTTCAAGACGGTTGTATATTGCTTATATATACCCTCACGTTATTTTCATTGTGGAAATGCGCAAAGGTTTGTGTAATTAGTTCAGTGATCAACATTAGTGCGCATGAGATATAAATACCTTGGAACTAATTTTGACAAATAAACTCACCCTTTAAATAATCCTCCTAGGTGTATTTGAAACTCAAGTTTCGTTTTTCATATCCTACCGTATCTGACAAATTTGGATTTGTTAATGCGTCTTTTGTTCATATCTCTCGATTTCGGTTTGTTTCTGTAGAAAACTTTTTATAATAATATATGAGCATTTTTGAAAACTATCACAAAATGCTTTTCAATAGGTGATAATCGGCACTTTATATCCAGGCTTCCTATTTTAGTAAACACAAACATGCAGCAAAAAAACACAAAAATAACAGCAACGATTGCGGTGAAAAGTATAAATGAAAAAATGTGAAAAAACGAAAAGCATACATCACTCAAAATATGGAATTACGGTGTGTTAATTGTAATAAGTTACTGTATTGACGTACGATGTACTCCGTTCCTTTATACTTTCTACGTGCAGCAAATATGAATCATCTGTTATTAAAATTAAAAAGAAACAAGAGCCTATCGGCTTCAAGACGGGTGCATACCGATACTCAGAGTTGGTTTCTTCCGTTTGATCATGCACTACTGTTCATAAATATGTGAGATAGTGAAATTTGTGTGAGAATTCAGAATTTCAACTTCGAATTCGATCCAATAACCTGGGTACTAGGCTGCTAGAAACGGAAGAACTTCACGAGTTTGCAAAATTGCAAGATCGAAGATCCTTAGTCTTGATAATTCACTGAATGAATCTCACGGGTATTCCAAGGTCGATTTAAGTAGTTATGTTTTACTTGTGGTGTATACTGCATGTCACAATTAGGTAGTTGTCTCATAATTAACCACTATTGTTGGTTCAGCCTATAAGAGTCGCGTGTCCTTAGTGCCAAGTCTTGAGTCCTGTAAAGTTATGCAATGCATTTTTATTTGACACTTTTACATGAAAATTACAGTCTCCATACTTTTTAAGTCCTATACCCTGAATTAATATAATTTTTTTTGAGATCTGGGTCTCAGGTCTTATCATCTATTCGAGTTTCAGGCATTAAAGTTCTATGAGAGGTTTTAGTTGTTGAGATTTGATAAAGTATAAAAGGTATCTAAACATTACGTGTTCATACGATGACAAAAGAAATGTTGGAGACGAACGCACCCACTACCAAATCAAAGACAAACTTATTTTGTATGTATTCATCCTATATGCGAAGGCTCAGCCTTTCATGCATTCTTCAACGAGGAAAATCTTATTATGAAACGCCATTTATTAATTTCTATACTAATCAGGCCAATTTCAGCTACCATCTTGAAAATTCGGATGCAACCCGGAAAAATCAGGTGGAAAGAGTATATATCTTTCCTAGTCGTATCCAACTTTTTAAGATAGTAGCTAAAATCAGCCCGATTATAATCGTACCGTGTAAACGTAGCTAATCTCATCAATCTTGCAAAGACTAAGAAGTATCATTTTGATCATTCGGTAAATATACAGAACAGATTTCTCGCAAATTACTACTCTTCTGTATTTTTCTATCATAACACATATCATTACAAAAGAATCATTCAAGAACAAAGAGAATATTAAAATGCTGAACCAATCAAATACGTGCAACTTTCTAATTAGCCAATCAAATGACGATTTTGTTCGTATCAAATTTATAAAATCATCTATGAGAACGTGTGTGCGATGTGTGAAAAAAACGATCCCTAATAAATCTTTGAACAACCCACGCATACTATCACACATGAAATTATATATACACATTCGAATTTAAATTGACCGAAAGCCTTTACTCACATGTTATAACTACACGCAAGTGTTAACACGTTCGGTGACTTCTACGTGTAGCTTTATACCCAGAACAAAACAAAAAACAGATCAAAATGACATAAGACGTTATGCAAAAACAAACAACTTTGATGGGAGACACCATAGATTGTGCGAGTGACTAGGGAAATGTCGTAAGAAAGGAATATGTAGAAGTAAAGATGCTTCGGAAGTAGAGGAAACAATCAAAACGATTATCGAGACTCTCTGCTACATACCGAAAAGGCTCCCAATAATATCCAACTTCCCCTCGTCTCTTCTCGTCTCAACAAATTTTCTTAGCCTACTATTTATCTGTGTGTATAAGTGTATACAGATAAATATACAACGAAAGTGAATCTTAACATACGAAAACTAACCAATAATATTTAATTTCTTCATTTACTCCAATAAAAAATGCTCGGTCCCGAGTTGACGCAATTGAAAAAAACTTGCCAGCGGTCTCGGTAATAGTGTCGGTAATATTGCCTAGAATGCAATAACCAAATTTCAGGATGGTTACCACGCCTTTTCGATCCATTAGCCCAAAAACTTGATTTAGACCCTTTTTGTCCAAAACTCAGGACCAAGTAGATGAAATCGAAATTATTTTGGCGAGCCCTTCTAGAATATCGCCACGAATGCTGGTGCATAATTTCAAAATGCTAGCCCTTTGGAAACATGAACTATTTATTTGGTGTGCTAATAAAAAACATTCCATTGGTAGAAACTTACGTCACGCCATGAGTGACATCAATTTTCACGCATAGAATATCTTTATTTGACCGTGAATATTTTGTCCAGTGAAAATTAAAACCAACCATATATTGCTATATCTGTAGATTGGTTATTACCATATATGGCAATATTCAGTTCATATATCCGAATATATACGACCGTATTCGGTACTCTTTCACGTTTTGAATGATAGCTAACAAAGAGCCTATTGGCTTCAAGACGGTTGCATATTGAATGGGCGGATACAGTGTACGTCAAATCCGGCACGCAATTTACATGATTTTGGTCAGCCATAAAAACTCATGAGGCATATTTCTATTAGTTCGCGTAGCAGCAGGCCTTCTTCTCGTTCTTGTCTCCCGATTCTTCCGATTTTCCCGGTTTCTGAATTTAACCTAGAATCGAAGAGAAAAAGTCTAACATTGCGAGACTATAGAATGACTTATCGAAGTACGTCAAAAGCGACTGGAATTCCCTTAATTTTGCATTGATTTGATTGGCTAGACAACCTAAATTAGCCATTCTCATTGGTTAAGAGCATTCCGGCGACAATTCCTCCTTTTTACGGAGCAGAAAATGTCTGTAGGCTCTAAAGAGTCAAAATACAATTTTGTAAACATTGAGAATCGATACTGGTAATACTAGTAAAACTAATGCGGACTAGCTAGGAAAATTGTCACACATCCTGCATTGAACCTTTTCGTTCAGGCATGGCTACTGCAGATATGTTTGAACATGTGCGTCTTGCTATGAAAAGCAATGACTTGCCGTTCATACATAACGTATATCAAAAGTATTTGGAGAAATTAAGAACTCTTCAATCGTTTTCAAACGACGAAATCGTGCAATTTTTTATGAGAAATAACACTATCCTGAAGAGTAAGCTGAAGTTTATGCGCCCATGAATTTGAGAGAAGATGAAGTGGTATAACTTTATGGTAAGGGTTACCTTTTATCTTTATTATCTTAGTTTAGTGAAAATTAAATAAAAGCTTTTAAGGGCCTGTGATTAATCGAGCAAAACATTTTTGTGTGGTGGGTGCCACCCTAGAGCATGGCTGATAGATAGATAAGATGATAGATAAGAAGTTTTTTCTTCAGTAGTAGTACAAAATGAATAAATAAATGTGAGTGAATTAAAAAATAATTAAATACTATTACTGAAGGGAAACCATTACTCAGATTTAAGACCGAGGTAATGGTTACCCATGGACGAATACAAATATATAGAATATATATTATAACTCTTGATTGGAATCGGCTATGGATTTGAAATTTTCAGAGCTTTAGTTTTTATCCATTAGACAACTTTTCCAAAAAACATTTTTTCCAAAAAATAATTATTTTTTATTTTTACTATTAATAATAAGCTAACATAAGGACATTAAGAGGGACAAAATGACGAAGTTTGGCTAAAGCTTCATTGGTCCTCTTTAGCTTGACCGCAGTAGCATTGATCTGAGATTTTCAGCTAAGGTCGCTATACAATAAAACTCTAAGATATCTAATGCAATTACTTTTTCCAATTAATGAAAAGCCTAAAATGGTAGTTAAGAGTCTTCTGTGGGCTTTTGAAAAGAATGTACTTAGCCTTACTAGCATTCAAGGATATTTTATTGGCATTGAGCCAATGTCAAAGGGATTTTAAATCCAAATTCAATTGTTTGGTCAACTGTTTTAGAGTCACTGAAGTGTTGTAGATTTGCGAAAAATAAATGCCATTATGCAAATCATTGATATATAATAAAAATAAAAGAGTTCCTAGGACTGAGCCTTGCGGGACACCATATCTGATAAGCTTGCTAGCAGATTTAGTTCCAGCAACTAAAAAACATTGTTGTCAGCCCGTTAAATATAATCTATATGAGCAGAGGGCAGTACCACGGATTCCATAATGAAAGAGCTTTTAAAGAAGAACTTTATTTGATTAAAGAAATCCATACACTCGTTTGTATATGAGTTTCTCAAAAACTTTGTCTAAGTTAGATAACAAAGATATAGATAATTACTTATCTTCAATTTGGATCTTTTTTTTTGAATAGGGACAACCTTGACAGTTTTTAAGTTGGATGGAGAAATGCCAATAGAAAAAGATCATTGATGGTGAAACTGATAGTTTAGCTTTGACAAGAGACGATATTTAAGAACGAAAGCTATATGACCCAGACGATTTTCCAAGATCAAGACAAGAAATACAACCAAGTACTTCAATTAGTCAGGACTTTGTGACAGTTCTTCCTGCAAGGAAATTTAACAATTGTATAGTGTTTCTTATCAATTCTATGGCATGCTTCTTTTCTATCTGCTGGAATACTCACATCAATTTCCTCAAAGATTGTGAGAACCTTTCTTTCAAGGTTATCACTGTCAATCGTTTCCGGAATACCATATATTTCTAAGCATTCTCTATGACAGTACTGTTCATTAGCCCAACAGATCTTTTCCAAAACGACAATTCTCTCAGCTAGACGTTGATTTACTGTTTTTTGAAATTTAAAGCTCATATTCCACTTTTCCAAATCTTGAGTTCAGAAAGAGACATGATGAAGTTTTATAATATATTGATATCCGGATTAGAGTAACTATATTATCTCATCCGCCCTTATTACAAGACACGCCCGACCTCTTCGGAAATCAGAGATGAATGAAACTCTGCAGCCCAGACCAAGATTTATTTACTTGCTAGTAATTAAAAGAAAAACTTCTACTAAGCACAACCTATATCAAGGTAATTTAAATCAAAATTGCTTTACTAGAAAAATATTAGCGAGAAATATATTGTTTCAATCCAGCAGGCAAAAACCTGTTCAAAGTCAGAAAAATAACGTTAGAACAACGTTCTTTTTGACTTTGAACAAGTTTTTGCCGGCTGGGAAAGGGTTTTTTTTAGTTACTTTCTTTCAAATATTGTAATTTAATTGCTTGGTATAGTGTAAATACAGCCTTTATTATGATATAGCTTTATATAGATAACTTATCATTATGACAATAGAAATTAGTGATCTAATTTATTACATGTATATGTTATTGTTTTATGAACCCTAATCACTTTACATTTATTCCTCATAATAATAAATTTTTTGTCAATATATGGGATCTTTGTGCTTTTTCTTAATGAGTATCATCGTCACAGAGTTAGTTAAATTAATGTGTTAGAATCGTTGTAAATAAATCATGCTTACCGTGGCTGATTAAGACCTTAGAAACTGTGTCAACTGACAGTTGCATGTCGGAGGAGAGTTATTTGACTGACAGATATTTGTGATGATGTGGTTTCTACGATTGTACTCAGTCACAGCACAGTGCACACTCGCAGTAGACGTATACCTCTAGATAATACTTGACATATTTTAAATAAATTTAGCTCCGAAGCTTAACACATTAGTTGAAGATCTACGTATTGCAACCTCCTTGGAGCTTTATCTTCATCCTGAACTTTATAGTAAGTATCTTTGTTGTCATGTTATAAAGAACATCTAGGCAAGGTATTTTCATCTTTTAATAATGATGAATGCGTTCTCCATCGAAGACTGATTGGTAAATTAGAATCGTTTAGTGTAACTGGCAAGATACTCAGTTGGATAAAAACTTTCCTTAGTGGTCGCACACAAGGCGTTAATGTGAATGAAGCGAATCAAAATATTCGTCCGCCCACAGTGGCATTCCTCAAGGTAGTGTCCTAAGACCTATCCTCCTCATTATATATATTAAGGTCTCCTAGACAATATTGAATCTCAAGGGCTACTATTTGCCGACGATACCAAGATCTTCAACCGCATTGCATCGCGCAAAGACTCACTTATCTTACAAACCAATATTGATTCTTTTGGAGAATTGGTCCAAAAGGTAGCTGCTTACGTTTCATCCGAACAAATGTCATGAGTCGACAATTGGTAAATTCGTAAATATTAAGCATACCCATCAATATAAGGTCTATGGTAAGGGATTGGAGCATGTCTTTGACGTCAAAGACCTAGGAGTTGTAGCTAATAGACGCAGACTTAAACTTCAAAGAGCATATGTCACAAAAGATTAATAAGGCAAACACAATAACGGGATTAATCCGACGGAGCTACAGTTTCCTGGATTGTCAATTATTCAAGAGGCCATACATAACATTCGTTAGGCCTACTCTTGAGTACCATATCTCGTAGATATCACTAAGTTTGTCAATGGTATACACGACCTGCCATATAACGAAAGACTTAGCTTGGTGTATCGAAGAGTGTGTGGAGAGATATATAAACATTTTCATAGCTGCGACAAATCATTGATATTGATATCATTTCGACCTAAGAACCTAAGGACGTTACAAGAAGAGTTCAGTCAAATTCGTTCTATTAGCGTGTTGTAAGCACATGGAATAGTCAACCAAAAGATGTCGTCAACGCTACAAACATAAACGTATTAAATAAAGCTAGACGATTACTGGAAAGAATTACCAATCAAATTCGACCACAAACCACCACAGAGCAATTCTTAGAGGCAACCATTTGCCTGCGAACCTGTAATGCATGATTATTATCAATAATATGTTGCATGTAGTCAAGTCTTTCATTGCTTCTAAACCTGACTCTACATCCATAGAACTTGTAAAAATGAAGATATCCATAATAGTATAGATCATACTTGGGGTCGCTTCATTTGTGTCTTAGCACTGTCTGCCATCACATCAGCAAATATATTTACTTATTTTCCTGATTGTGGTGAAGTGAGCTAAAATTGAACCAAGTTCTTCAGTGCCTTCATGCAGAGACAGGCACATCTTATTCTGTCTGCAAGGGGTATGTTCGAAAAGTGATAAAACGTTTAAACCTAACCATTTTGTTCCTTCAGTGTTTGTACCTAGTGGTACTGAACGAAAACCATCGCTTTGTTTAAAACAATATTCTTCTTCTAAAAGGCCTTGCCTTCTTAAGAAAGATTGTAGAGTGCAATCAAAACTGTCTTTTTAGGCAGAAAAATGTAGTAATCAGCTTGTTTTTCACAAGAGTAACAGAAATACTTTGCCTAAACCATTAGAGGAAATATTAACCAATTTTTCCTCTACCTCTTCAGTTAATTTAACTAATGTCACTTAGCTGTGTTACTCGCCTAAGCTAAATGGAGCATTTTGTCTTCATTGTGTCTTCATTTTGTTTGGAGACCTGTTTCCCTCTAAAACAAATAAAATTGAGAATCCTTTTTCTAAGCCTTTTTACTACTGGCCAGATACTCATTCAAGTTTTGGTAAACATAATGTGAGTACTAGTCTTCATGCTGATACTTCAGTAGTTTTTGCAATATTTGTTAGCAATTATTTTGGTAATTTTCAGCTAATTGATGTTTTAGTGTATACAAATCGTCAAAAAAAAATAGCGGAGAATAGAAAGAAGCTTGTACCTATCGCGCAAGCAATTATCTATTCTGGGAGACTGGGACAAGCAGTGAGAAGACATCGAGATGATTCTCAATACCATGGTGAAGTTAGGAGTTTTAATGGGGACGGGTGGGAAATTTTGTTGAATTACTAAATTTTAGGGTGCAAGGTGGTGATACCGCCCTTACTGAACATCTTCAAAACTGCCCGCTGGAGAGGTAATATTAGACAAAATATTTTCAGAGGTGAAAAATAATACATTTTTTCCATTCTTGCTGATGAAGCCTTTGATTCTTCAAACAAAGAACAAATGTATTTGGTTTTACGCTTCGTTGACGTAGAATGTATTCATTATATTCCGTAATGAAGGCCCTTCTGGTAAAGATTTAAAACCTGTTTTGCTTAATTGCTTGGGCAATCTTACATTACAGATCAAAAATTGTAGGGGTCAAGCATATAATGGAACAGGTGCTGTTGCAGGTAATAAAAAGAGTCTATCTGCTCACATCCTCAATATAAATGAAGAGCTATATATGTTCATTGCCATAGCCATAGTTTGAATTTAGCTGTTGGAAAATTATACAGTCAGTTTGCTGGCACATGTTATGACTAAAATTAAACATATTTTATACTTTTTTTACTTTTTCTCAAAGCGTCAACAAACACTTTCAATGAACGTTGAAAAATATTGTCCTGTCTCACCTTATACTAAGTTAAAAGATGTTTGTCGCATCTGATGGATTGAGAGAATTACTGCTTTATATCTCTTTCAGGAATTGTATATTGCAATAAATATTACCCTGGAAGAGATGCAGCCGTTGGGTTTTTCGATCAAATTGCTAATGTTGAATTTCTTGTGGCCCTTGTCATTACAGGAAATCTGTTGGATCTTACACTTCCTGTAACTAAGTTATTGCAGAATAAAACCATATTAATGTCATGGGTAGTATAGATTTGATTCAAACACTGAAAATGTTTTTGCTCAGACTAGAAAACAAGCAGACTATTATCCTAGTGTCTGGTATGAGGAAGCTCTTTATTTGTGCGAAGAGGTTGGCATTGAGGAGGAAAAAAAGAAGACAATTGGGAGACATCCATTTTCTTCAACCTCTGATTATTATAAAACAGCTGTCACCAATCCTCTTTTAGACCATATGAATATTGAAATGTTTTCTCGATTCCAGCCCATTTCTCTTAATTATGAAGTTGTTATTATTTATTGAAATTTATAACCTGTACTTACCTCTCCCCGGTGTTCCTTAATGACTAAAATTAAATAAAGAAATTATTGATATTATATATTTATTGATATTTACGATTTTTGATACTTTTTCCTACGTGAAAAAATTACCGATCAGCCGGCAAAAACCTGTTCAAAGTCAGCAAAATAACGTTAGAACAACGTTCAAAGAACGTTGTTCTAACGTTATTT
>JAULBZ010005140.1:0-13774 GCA_032360805.1 Neoturris breviconis | reverse complement strand
GTCAATTTCTACCAATGGAATGTCTTCATTTGGATTCCGCGCGGAATTTTACGCTAATGGAAAACGGCCTTTAGAATCTTTACTGCAGAGTTTGAACACATTTTTGCCACTGGTATTCTTGCTAGAAAATATTTATGCGAAGGAGAACTATCGAACATTATGGTCGATTTCCACGAGGAGAAAAATTGTCTGCGAAGCCAAAAGAAGACATTCCATTGGTAGCACTCGATGTCACACTTGTGTATGACTTCTTTTAGTATTCTTCTTTTGAATTTCGCGGCAAATTTTTCACTTCGTGGAAATCAACCTTAACAAATGATGTAGCCTACGTGCAACCTCGTCCCAGGACTTTTTTCCGCTTTTTAAAATCGAAGAAATATGGAATGCTGATTGGTTTAATTCTCTGTTTATATGACAATTGTGCATAGCCCGAGCTAATCAAGCGAAGATATATAGTAGGCTAACATTATATGGATAGTCTAAAGAGTAGCTACTCCAAAAGATCCTTGAATAAACGTATGTGATTAAAGGTTGCACAGAGACTTATCGACGAAAACTTGAGAAGAAACAATTCTTGGACATAAAGAAATTACTGGCATGAGAGAAACACGTCCACAGCGTGAAATGCTAGGAAAGTCGGTATTTTGGACTGTGTATTGCCATATGCGGAGATTCTACTGTATATTCTGATTCAGATTGACTCGATTTTTTTTATAGCTATATGTAGGGAAACATGAGAATTTGGTGCTATCAATCAGGCGTAAAACATTAAAATATTACAAAAATGCAAATTTAAAAATAATCGTTCAGCTTAAGGACCGTGTGAAAGTAATGGAATACGTCATATACATTTTTATTGCGGCACATTTTTGCTAGAGTTTAAGAGTCTTTTCCGCGAATCTAACTCCCAAAGAAAGAAATCGTTGGGTTTTAACCGCAAATATAAATTAGCGCAAATAAATATATATATTTCCCTCTTTGTACCATTTTACTTAGCTTCTCTGCATTATCAAAAGAAAGTGCAGAAATAATTCTTGGCCTACCCCGAAAAAACAATTTTCGCAGTATGGCACCAACCTTAATAATGTTCCATTCTTAAAAATTCGAACGCGCTAAAAAATAGCGTAAATTAAATTAAGTAAGGCATATCTTTATATACTTGGAGTTTATATCTCGCTACTTATGTCTTTAACACATTGACACTTGTGTATAACGGCCACACGCGTTTCAAAAACTAAAATGACTACGTTCTTAGTTACTACCCCCTCCCTTCTGCGAGCAAAAACTAATCAAAGTCCGCAGTAAAGACGCTAGAACGTTTTCACGGTGTTCTAGCATCTTAATTGCAGAATTTGAACAAGTTTTTGCCATCTGGGTTAAAGGGCCGTCTCAACGAAATAACTTATTTTGTGTGCATTGATTGAGTATAGCACGCCTCTTTAGAGTTTCTTGTTTGTTGAAGTTGAATTTGATAGGTAAATTTGAGATGGTCCCAAAAAACTATGTTATAATATCCCTGCCAGTACGTGACGTTTTCTCAAAAAAACGCTTTTTTACATTGAAAAAACGCCACGTGCTCATTAATTAGGTAACCGTTTTTAAAAAATATAAAAAACAAACAAATTTACAATAATTAAAGAATTTTGATCAACTGTTCAGGTTATCAGGTATCTTCGACAAAACTGCAGATTTCATCGTTTAGATTCGATTTCGTTCTAAAGATAAATTTCAGAATTTGAGCACAAGTGTGTGATGAAGAATTAGAATTAAAATTAGTTTCTACAGATTCCATCGATGTATTTCAAAATCTAGTTGTATCTTTTCTGTTTTATGGTGTTAAAAGTTACTACATAGATTAAGAGCAAAACTTTTCGTACATAAACATTTGTAAGAAAATAGTGTCAGATCTGTTTCTTTAGTAACTTTTTAGACACATATTGGAAAAATAGAAAGCCATTTGGAAACTATCTACTCTACATATATGTTAATAAGTCTAAATTATCCATGTGACACAATAATGAGGATAATAATGACGACGATGATGGATCAGGAAAAACATTGACTTTTTTTTCTGAAATTCTCCATAATATAAGTACGTTTTAAGGATTTCATCCGCAAAAATTAATATCCGCAAAAACTAGTAAGTCTCACTCGCAAAAATATGTACCTGCATATATACAAGAAAAATCGTCAAAAACAAAATTAGCGTTAATGTTAATTATAGAAAAAATGTTGCAGTTACGTTAAAAAAACAAAAAAAAAACAAATTCAGATATTTTTTCTGAAATTGTTCACGCCCAAAGTATTTTGCACTTAATGTAATTGATACGATCTAATCTATGCAAAATTGAGAGTTATACTGGTAATATATCAATTGCGATAGAAGGATTTTTTGTCTTGCCTTAATACACTTGTTTTTAATAAGCGATCAACTAATAAGCAACCAGGGCTGGGAAGGTAAAAAAAAAAGCAACCCCAGCCCTCGTTTTTATTAAACATTTATATGATAATTTCCAGGAAAACATTCCCATCTGGCAAAAACCTGTTCAAAGTCAGCAAAATAACATTATGTTATTTTGCAGACTTTGAACAGGTTTTTGCCCGCAGGGTTATAATTTTTGAACGTTCTTCATTACAATAAAAGACGAAAAGACTTCTGGATGATATTGTATCACATGGTTATATACTTGTGGCGTTCAATTCCGCAAAATTCAATATATGAAATAAGAACATTTAACGAATTTTGATGGGCTATTTGGTTAGAAATTGCGACATTCAGGCCTGGCATTGTTGAAATAATAAGCAACTTTGAGGGCTAGGGCCTGACCAAAGTTGCTTATCGAAAAAGGGGTATGCAGGATACAAATGCTGGGCAAATTTTGGAAGATTTTTGTCTTATAGAGTAAAAAAAGAAAGTAACCGGTTCCCGTAACAATTACGGAGTTTATAATATCTTAACAGTTGTTCAATAGCAAAATATCAACTACAGCAAGTCTTAAAATAAGAATTTGACATCACCCGTGGAGGAGTGTTTTTTGAATACAGTTTGTAGCTTTGAAGCTGAAAATTGTACTCGAAAACACTCCTCCACAGGTGATGTACTACAGTTGTTTTAATACTTGTACAGATATACCCTACCTTTTTCGCATTGTGTGGAAGCACATGAAGAACAAGATACATCATTCCAACATCCATTTCTAGTTCCATGATGATGTTTATGCAAAACAGCACAATTCTCCGATCGGCCACCATCTGGGTAACCAAACCAATTACGGTGATTTGAAGAAGAACCACTTGTCCATATCCAATTACCTTCCGAAAAGAAATCAGACAATCCGATCCATGTTTTATTTTGACTATTTTGTTTGATAAAATATTCTTCCCCAAGTGTTTCAACAGTTGGTAAACCTGCGTTTATATTCCCACATTTTTCTATGGCTTCATTGAATGTATTGCAACCACTAATACTCTTATAACAACTTCCACCTACAAATTGCCATCCTTCGTCACAAAGATCTATTCAAATAATAAAAAGTACACTTTTTGGGGCATTTATTTTAGTATTGATATCGTTTTTACTTGAATGACGTAACATTACGTAACAAAAATAAGAAAGTTGATTTCCACGAGGTAAAAATTCCGCTGCAAAAGCCTAGAGAATACATTCCCAGCAGATGTAACGTCGATTTCTATCAGTGAAATGTCTTCTTTAGGCTTTTGCCGCGAATTTTCCGCCTCGTAGAAACTTTGACAACGTAACATGAGGGTGTTATGAGACCATCTCCAAATTTCGCTCCAAAACCAACCTTTTTGTTAGAGTTAAATCAATTAAAATTGACAAAATTTAATCTCTGCAGAAGTGCAATAGGTCAATGAGCTTGCAATAGATTGGTTTCTTCATTAAAAAAGAAACCAATCCATTGCAAGATCATTGACTCAGTACTCTCTTATTTAAATTTTATTTATGAGACGGTCCCTTAGTAACATTGTAGAACTGATGGTGTTGGTTTGAAATGCTTCTGCTTATATTTATCGTACTCTAAGAAATTTAATTCATAATTTGATATTGCAGTGGAGGATTTATAAAAACCTAAACTAAACTTGAACTAAGTAAGTTGTCAAAATGAAGAGCATACAATGACAGTATTCAATATATTTATTGATGGAATTAATATCCTAAGTATAGATGGTGTAGTGGCGTATGCACTTTCGGTTTTCACCAGTGCGGTCGGGGTTCAAATCCCGCTGCAGAAACTGGAGTCGATACTCCACTCCGATGCGCTTTAAAGGCAGCGTACTAAGCCCATTAGGAGCCATCGACTGACTACATGCTGGCCTGGGGCAAGTTAGAGCAATGCTTTCACGTATCTCCAGCAGTGAGTTAACTTAGTTGACAGTCGAAGGGGAGGATGAACCACTAACTGATGTGGGTTCCCTGAGGACATTAAACTTCCGATTACTAGATAGATAACTTTAGACGTTTGAAGCGTTTCACAGCATTATTCTCTGATATGAAGTTTCAAGATATGAAATACATCTCACTGGGCAAAAACTTCTTTCAAGGTCCGCAGTAAAGGTGCTAGAACAACGTTGAAAACGTTGTTCTACTGGCCTTACTTCGGACTTTGAAAAATTTGTTCCCATCATGATAAAATGAATACTGGATAAGGATCCTAGTAAGTATCTCAAAATGATTCCTGTAATTGAGAGCTATAAAGGCGGATCTTCACAAGGCGAATTCGTTTGCAACAATTCTAAATGAAGTCATTACATTGGCTGAAGACAATATCACCTGTCAAATCGCATAGCTTTCAATTAGCTTAATTAAGAATTCAAGCAAACGAATTCCTTTAGTGGAAGAAATCGTTTAAAACATTTACAGAAAAACTTGTCCAAAATTCTAGTGTCTTTACTGCAAACTCTGAACAAGTTCTTTGCTCACTTGGATAAAAGGAAGCTTATTAAACAACCCCCTTTCTTTTATTGAATTTGGTCATTAATTTTACCCAAAAAATTGCATTTTAGCGTCAAACTTTGCGATGTTATGCTAACACACAGTCCATATGTAGATATTCGATTCCGCATTTGGTAGTTTTTGATGCTGAGATACTCTACTATATCATTGTTTCAGCAATTACAGCAAAAGGTTACCAAATAATGGTCCCATAATTTCCTATATATGGACTGTGTATTACCATATATAAGAATTCACACTCCATATATGGAATATGCAGAACCGTATTCGGTTCTCCTCGTAAAACAATGAAAACGAGGCGTTTGTTGCTCAAAGTAGAACTTGTTACAATGCATTTAATTCCTTTTGTGCAGTGACTGGAAGTTATTGCATTGTAACCAATTCTATTTTAAGCAATGAACGCTTCGTTTTCATTGTCTTATGAAGAGGACTATAATTCATCAAAATATTATTTTAGAAAATAACTTACTTGGCAAGAGAATATATGAAACTTGGACTTGTTCAACATTAAAATTAACTAGAATAGACTTGTAACATACTAGCATGTGAGTTGCGTTAGATTTCTAAAGAACAAATGTATACACACGGAAGTGAAGAGCAGATATTTACATAGGAATGAAAAACACAAATATGTCTATACTTAAGAATGAAAAACACAAAGCATATATTTACATAGAAATGAAAAGCACAAATATGTCTATACTGGAAAACACGAACATGTATATACATAGGGATGAACAACACAAACATATATACAGGAATGAAGGACACAAACGCAACTATATACATATGAACGAGGAAAGCAAACATGTATAAACAAAGCTACAAAACAAGTATATACTTTTTAAAGATACTAAAATTTGCAGGCACTAAATTTTTGCGGGTAGCTCGAAAACCACAGAATCCGCAAAATTTAGCACCTTTAAAATACTTAGCAATGAAGAAGAAAGGCATGAATATACATAGGAATGAAAAGCACATACACATATATGCATAGAGACGAGGAGCAAAAAAATATATATATACCTAGCGAAGAAGAACATAGACACGAATATTCATAAGAGAGAGGAACCCCGAACATGAAAATAATCAAAATGACCAGTACAAACGTGTAATACACATCAATAAAATCACAATAAAGGAATTAGGCATGAAAAACACAAATAAATATATACACATGGGAATGAAAACACATAAATGAAGAACATATACTTGTGTATGCACAGGAATAAAGACAATAAAGATGCATGTATATAGGAATTAAGAACACAAACATGTATGTACATAGACATGAAGGACACAGATAGATATCTGTACATAAAGGAATGTAAATCATAAACATGTGCATACGCATGAATAAAGAACACAAACATGTATGTATCTAAATGAAGTACACAAACACGTATACACATAAATGCTGAACACAAACATGTATACACATGAATAAAGAACACCAACATGTATGCACATATAGGGATGAAGAACAAAAACATGTGTGTACAAATGAATTAAGAACCAAAACATGTATACAGATGCATGAAGAATACAAATATGTATACACGTGAACGAAGAACAGAAACAAGTATAAACATAGTAATGAACAACACAAACATGTATGCACGCATGATTTTGTCCCTGGAGAAATATTGACTTCCGCAAAATTTATGTAGATTGTATTAGCATTTTACAATGGATTGTTCAATTGGCGACATCTAATACTCACAAAGTTAAAATATTTCTAACTGGACCATCAGCAAAATTTAATGGTTGAGTTTTGGATAAAGTGTCCGCAAAGTTTAGTACCCATTAAATTTAGTAGACTTAAAAAATAATTATATTTAAATCTTCACTTTGGAAAAATCCCCTCTCCACTCTTAATTGATCCCAAGACGATGAAATTGAAAAATCCCGAAAAATCCTGTTGTTTTATAATTTTACCTAGAATACTGAATAGTTCACAAAGGTACTACGCCACGCCAGTGGAAAATGTAACTGGGACCACTTTTGCTTGATAATGGAACCCAAGTGGATGAAATTGAAAGAAAAAAAATCATTATTTAAACAGCCCATTCAAACTTCCGTTTTTAGGGGGGGAGGGGAGGGGATAAATGCTTTTTGATTAAAAATGACTGGATTTGGAGACATACATTAGATCAGCATTGGTAGATTGTTAATATCATAAAGGAATATATACTTCAGAGTAAAATGCCAGAGCATTTTTGGATAGGACTGTTCATTGGAGGAAGCACTAAAGAGATATGACACTTATTTAATCATTCAGTGATATCAAGTGGATATTATTGGAGGAGAAAATTAAAAGTAAAGTCTAACATTGACGGCATTCACTTACCTCAATCCAAGTAGTTATGCTCCTTGGAGAAAATGGTCCTCCAAAATATGGTGCGTTACCAGTAATCAGAATGGTTGGTTTCGATAAGAAGGACGAATCATTGTTGTATTTTACACTCTGAAAGAATAAACAAAGATTTCATTTAAAACTTTAACAGAATACACGAAGATTTCATTCAAAACCTTAAAAGAATACACAAAGATTTCATTCAACATTGTAAAAAAAGAATACACAAAAATTTCAACACTCTCTAGCAGATGTCAAGTATGATGGTGATTATAATAAGTTATTCCAAGAAACTGGACGTTGCTTAATTACTTGTAGTGGATGATCATACAATGTATGGATGTATAACAATTCGTCGTTCGTTATATTTGAAAAATCAAGAGCAAAGATAAAGAGACCCTTGAAATCTTGAAATCTGTACCTGCCTACTCGAATGTCATGAAAAACTATTAATTATAACCTATCCTAACCAAAGCGAATTATTAAACAAAAGATCAGAATTAATGTCAAAATGCCGACATGAGAATAAATTTATGTTAGCCAATTACAATTCTAATGACTAAAAATTCGGTATATAGTGAAAGAATATTTAAGAGTAGTATTTGCCTGATGATCGTATAATAAACGTGAAACTCAGAGTAGTAAATCTCTAGTTGTTGTTTTTTAAAACAGCTATACTCATGATGGTAATTAAATGGTCCTAAAGTGAATACACATTAATATTTACTTCAAAATTGAAGAAGGATGCTTCCCAAAATCAAAATGGAGACTTTAATTCTTGAAATGTGAAGAAAGAAAAATTATATTTTTTATCATCACAAAAAGTTGAGTAGAGAGCTTCCCCAAATTACAACAAAATGGCTGCCAAAAAAGATTCATGGTCTAAGTCTCATAGAAAAGTTATATTTCAAAAATTCCAAATGATGAAATTCTGGTCAATTCCTTATAAACCGTGAAAAAAATTCAAATAATTTCGAAGTCAGCAAAATCATTACAAAATCATGAGAAACCATTTTGATGAACGTGGTCAAAGTCTCATATAAAAAATATTTGATACTCAACTCCGAGCTGACAAAATTGAAAACTGAAAACTGAAAAATATTTGGCCAGCGGTCTTGTAATATTGCCTAGAATGCCATAACCAAATATCAGGACGGTACCATGCCTTTTCAGTCCATGGCCGGAAAACTCAATTTGGACCCTTTTTGCCCAAAATTCAGGATCAAGTGGACAATATATTTTGGGGAGCCCTTCTAGAATATCGCCACGAATGCTGGTACCAAATTTCAAAATGCTAGCCCTTCGAGAACATGGTCTATTAAGAAAAGTAGGCCACCGATACCGAAAAGTGATAGCAATAGCCCATCTAAACTTCATTTAATCCAAACCAAGTAAACACAGTATAAAAGACTACTGAATACGATTCTGTAAATCTCTATATTCGGACTGTGTATTACCATATTATACCATATTATGGTAATACATAGTTCAAATATGGAGATATGCAGGTCTGTATTCAGCAGTCTTTCATGCTGTGAAAATTATCATTTTACCTGACAAACAGCCGGATAAGCTGTATTAGCATATGGATACTTAGGATAAGGTGAGAAAAATATTTCACTCTTTCTAGGTATGTAGGGTGATACTTCTTGATGAACCGCCAACCAATGCTATAAATAGATGCAAAAAGGATAGCAAAACGGTTTGGATGGTTTGCAAACTGGTTTTAGTTTTAAGGATAGTTCTCATAAAATCTTCAAAAAAACTTTTTTATATTTTTTAAAAGTCCTTTGAAGAACCTATCTAACATATATTTTAGTTTTTTCATATTCCAACTTAAAATTAAGAATGATTCTTTTTTGGCTCATTAGTTCTACAAATAGTTTGTGATCTTTTTGCTAATATTGTTACTATATGTTTCACAAATTTTTATAGAGAAGAAAAAAATAACAATACTAACACCATGGATATTATTCTGAAAGATCAAACCTTTTGTATAAATTAATGATTTATATCGAACGAGTTGAAATATTAAATCACTAGTATTTCGGAATAAAATTTTACATAATTTTCAACACTAAATTCCTTTCTCTCTCAGAAATATTCGTCTTGTTGTCAAGGTAACAACATTAACGAGTGACAAACAATAACGACTTTAAAACAGTACAACATTTTTTTCTAAATTTATTTTTTGAAAAATTACAACCCCCTGAAGATAAGTAAAAAAGAAAATAGTTTTTATAAAACTAAAATGAAAATAACAGGGGTTAACTTGATGTAAATAGTAAACCCTGATACAATTTTCAGATTAATATATGCTGAACACGATGGCGTTGTTTTTTTCGAAAAACGAGAGAGAGTTTTGAGAGAGTAACATTAAATACAAAAAGATATTTTAAAGATAAAACATATTTGTAAAGTTTATTCTTTTAGCTTTCCATTGATATATAATGTTAGTATTTGATAAAAAAGGAAACATATATGTTTTGATGTTTAAAAAGTCATACAGAAAGCCTGGGAACTATCCTTAAATCAAACCAAACTGAAAGAAATGATACGGTTTGCAAACTGGTTTGGCAGTTTGCAAACCATGTTTGAAAATACTTTCTCGTAAAAATAGAGATATCTGCATAAATCACATTGTCAGAAGCTAAATTGTTAAGCTATCATGAAATAAAAGTCTGCACCTAAAATGCTACAAACTTGATTATACTAGCGAGGAGAATCTACAAGAAACTTACCACTTTTATTCCACTATGCTTTCCATCAAAATTTTGAAATTCACGAAGACAAATGAATCCATATTGTTCCGACCAAGCACTCATCGCATTTTCAAAAGCGCTGGATATCGTATGTTCAACCGAAACTAATATTTGCGATTTGCCATAAATTGACTAAAAATAAAAAGATGGTCAAAATGTTCCTATTTCATTATTCATTTTGTAACTCTCATTAGTTATCCCAGTGGTATTGGAGCTAACCAATTCATTTGGATATTGTCTTGTGTGTAGTTTTCTCAATTAACATTGAGTCAAACACTTCCTTCCCTACAATCGTTCAGTTAGAAGAACTGCACAGGGAATATCTATTGCTACTCCTCTTCTTTAAAAATATTATGACTTATTGTCGTTGTATAAGTGTAATAAAAACTAGACGATGGAGAGTGCATGGTTTATGACTTTTATTAATTGAGCTTTGTGTTTTTTCACAATCACAATCATTAATACTAATGGCACCAAATTAAATCAAGCATATAGAAATGTACTGGTTCTTTTTAAATCATCTGGAATGCCTCTTATTTTCTATCAATGCCCTATTAAAATACTGGTATTGACCAAAGCAAATGGTCAAATCCTTTATGCTGAATGTTTATTTGCTCGGAATTACAGACACACACAGCAACACACACACAGATAGACAAAGGGTTATTTAAAGATTTGCTGATTTTGCACAAACCAATAAGCTCCTGAATAAGAACATATAAGAACCGATAATATTTATACCCCACTAGGTAGTTGAACACATTTACTACCAGTATACCATGTCGTCAGATCAATTATTCCACTTTGCATCACCTTCCCACCATCTCCTAATCCATTAATGAAGGGTGCTTGATATACAAACCAATTCACACTAGGATTTACATCGAAAACATCAAGAAAATGTCGACCAGCAACCAACACACAGGCTTTGAAGCTTTGACTTGTTACTTCTTCGCTCCATACAGCTGTTGCATCATGAGTATCATTTCCTGTTAGTTGACCATTCCATGAAACAGATAACTGTATGTGCATTTGCTGTGATGGATGGAAGTTCTTGGGATTTAGGTGAATATACTTACAAAAAGCTACAGGTATTCCAGGAACTGGATCTAGTGTTGTTATTCCACTTTGGTAAGGGAACCCTTAAATAACAGATAGGATAAGTAAAATTTGTGTGCACTGAAACTGGATGTGATGACTATATTAGTGCCAGAAATTTTTCATAGATTTAATATTTATCTTTACTTATCTTGTGTATGTTTTTGTAGGTATTTAATTTCACATGTACAAATTTTCATTAAGGACAAAAATACACCTCGTTGGTAGAGATTTCTGCACTTTGTTTGAATTTAAGTGTACTAATTTCCATGAATTGGCAGGTTTTCCGAAAAGAAATTCATGGTAGGAAAAACTGCAAGAGCAGGAAAACACAGGCCGTTCGTTATTAATACTCTGCATTACACAAATAAAAACAGGGCAGAAGACTAAGTGAAAAAATTGAAGTAGTCTCCATATTATTTTTCCTATTCTAAACCAGATTTATGTGTCTTAAAAGAAAGTATGAACATTCTTGTGTAGATACATTTATGTCAACTAATGATTTTGTCAATACATTGTGCATACTTATTTCATGTGTGCATGATAATTTAATTTTTGCGAAAGCAAGAATTTACAAAATCTGCAGAAATTTATAGACACAAAAAAATTAAACATCTAAGGTAATATTAATATTCTATGATGGAAAAACCTTTTTAATAACGATTTCGACATTGTCGGGATATGCATGTATTACCAACTATATAATTCAAGCCCAACCCAACTTAAATTTAGTTTTTACATTCCAGCGGCAATTAATAAATGTATGGCTCTTATGCTAATAATATATGTAACAATTTTTGCTCACTCAGAAAGATTTATGGATAAAGATTATGAACACAGAAATAGAAGTGAACATTAAATAATAATTTGTTTATATCAAAACTTGGCATGTATTTTCTACATCACTACTTCTACTTTTTGGTTAATTTTTAAAAAAACACTTACTTTCACATTTTCCATAATGCGTAAACGTTACATTGCTTTTCGTGGTGTTTCCATACCTTTCACAGTGCATCTTATCAACGAAACATTGACTATGATATGTAATGAAATCGGCTCCACAGAACTCATCATCTGTAGTAGTGTTACTACATGACTGGATACAACCACAAAATGGTTCATTTTGAAAGTTAAGATGACATTGTAAATGACTAGGGCATGTGAAATAGCTACATATGCTGATGTTTCCACTGACGACATAATTTACTGATATATCCCTTACAAATGTTGTTGAACCATCTTCAGAATCTTTAGCACATATTACAACAAAGTTCTTGCTGATTTCTTTTACCCAAGCTATCAGTGACTCATGGTGGTTATTGTTTGCATCTTGTTCAGGTGTTACAAAGATATGAGGGTTTGATGAATATATATACTTCAAATCTACAGTAGTGCATAAATGAGTACGATCTTTCTCAAAAAGAATATGCCCATGTTCTTCAAAATCTTCAGTCATATTGGCAACAGCTACATAATTTATTGTAAGATTTCTATAACCGCTAAATGTATATGCTTCCTTGCAACAAACATGAAATCCATAACGTGTGACATTATTAAGCCATGCATGTGCCTGATTGAAGACATCAAATGAGCCAATATGAACAGATATTTTTATTGATGGTTTTATTACCATCATTGTGTCGAAGATAAGCTGTGTACAAACGACTTGTGAAGAAAATTGTAGAACGTTTATTTCACCATACTGGAAACTGGAATTCTTTTCAGTACCAACGAAAATTACCAATGCGTTGAATTCAAGATTTTGTGAAGACCTTGATGGTAAAAATAGTGAAATTGTTAGTTCTGATAAAGATACTGATTTTATGTAAAATGAAGGAACGAAATATGACGGATTTATTATTTCGCCAACAACAAAAGGTATGGTATTATTAGAACCAAATTTTAGACTTATTGAGCGTGAATTAAATTGAGGGTTAGCATATAAATTTGAATTTATAATTCTCACACCAGTGCTTGGTTTAAAACAGTCTTCCTCGCTTGTTAGCTTGTAAACATGTCGTCCAAAACGCCCAATATTAGAAGTTGATGTTAATCTGTTACTACCAAAGAATCGATAGTTGCAAAGTGTTTCTGTAAAACCAGCGGATTGTCTACTAGGAGCAATTGTATCCAATCTTAAATAATTGAGGATAGCATAAGTGATTTTTCCATCAGTCACTAATACGAGTTGGAATGTATGCCTGGAAGAACTACCACTATATGCACGTACATCAATGTAACTAATTATAAGGGCTCTGTTAGCGTTAAAATTTATGCTATTAAGTTTATTAACATCCTGAGAAGCATAATCTAAAATCTGATGGTCGGTAGTTTCTCTGAAGTATATGTTTCCATTTGAACGTGTGTCTAAATCATGGGGATATATTGCAATGAATGTGCCAAGGGCAGGAATTGTACTATCGAAACTCCGTGCAACATCAAAGGAAACAAGACCATTGATACTAACCTAAAAGAAAAAATATACCAATAAAAAATGATATAATATCTTTAAGGATAGAACGCAGTCTTTCTGTATGACTTTTTAAAATTAAAAATATCCATGTTTCCCTTGGTTATTATATA
>JAULBZ010005139.1:0-13774 GCA_032360805.1 Neoturris breviconis | reverse complement strand
GAATAATTTGTAGTAGTAAAAGTTTCTTAATTTTTGAAGATTCTGCTACTAGGTTTCTTATAAACCGGTTTCTTATATAAAAAAAAAAGTGTAATAGAGTGTGCACACACTTTAATCTTCGAACCGGAAGTACTCCATCGTTATCCGGACAAGTAAAATGTGTTCGAAATCGATGTTCGAATACAGATTGACCATTTTAAGCCTAAAAAAATAAGAAACATGTTAATCCTATTTGATCTAGGTTTTTAGAGCTCTGAAGCCTAGAGGGAAGGGGCATGAGAGCCGCCCTCCACAAAATCTGCAGGTGCCCTATTGTTTCATGCTTATGACGTCATTGCCTATCTTGGGTATGGAATTTCTTATTTTGTAGGAGTATGTTTTGGTACAAAGACTTGTCACAAGTAACTTTTTAAGTAAAATATAGATCAGAAACAAATTCAGCATAAAATTCTGAATCTAACAGTTTGTCTGTCATGTTGAAACAAATAAAAACAATATTCGCCAATTCTTTTTGGTCTACCTAACACTGTTCGAAAATTATTGTAATGCAGAAGATGAGCAAATTATTTAAAAAAATGTTTGGGGAAAGGTTTTTCCGAATTAAAAGTTAAGAAAAATCAGAAAGTTTGAGCATGATATCGCTTTTACTTAAAAAGTTATGCACGCAATCTAATAGGAGAGCGCTATGATGCCCCCTCCCCTAAGCCTAATAGGGTTAAGAAATGTTTATATTCAAAAATCTCATATTTTGGTGCCCAAAATAAGAAACTTTTAGTAGTACACCGGGTTTTTTTAAAAATAAAACGTGTAAGCCCACCTAAAAAAGGCCTTTGAAATAAGATAAACTCTTAAACTCTGATTTTAAGGTATGGTTTGTGGAACAGGCAACTAAAACCTTATAGTTAGAACTCCAAACATCGCTATCTTATCTTATCTTACCAATTTACAGACCATAACTGATCGGTATACAAACAAAACAATCATCAAGGCAATCATCAATCGCTGAAAATATTCCAAAATTTTGCACAAAGTTCGCAGATTGGGGGCGATGTGTTCTCTCATTTGAAGGGGGCGGGTGAATTCAAAATAATATTTTCTGCCTTTTATTTTATATTCTCTTTCTTATACCTAAAGTACAAAAGATGTAAGTGAGATTAAATTGATTACAATTTACTGAAAGTATTGTTAAAAAGCAATTTAACAAGAAAGAATTCGGTCCGTAGAAATCAATGTTTTTACATATATTTATACTGGATAATTTTGGCCCTAAATCACTATTTGGGAGCAAATGTCGGCCAAACTTTTTCCGTTTTGTTGAAATAAAAATTAGCATGTTACCAAATTTAAACTAAAATTGCGCCCAAAAACGAATTTTTGAATATATTTAGTTTGAAATTAACATTGTTTTATCAGCAGCAAAATGGGCTCCGTACCAATTTGTCTTGAAAATAAAGCGGGCCTGTAGGTGTTTTTCATCCCTCATCTCCCAAAGTACTGGTCCAAAATCACTTGAAAGTCACAAATTTCGCGGGAATCATTTCTTTATGATTTTGAATAATATAGATTGGCGTGTTTTGCTGATTGATTAAAATATGGAAGAAAAGCAGGCTAAAACTGCACAAAAAATGCTGACCTCATCAAAAATGTTATGCTAAATCATCAAGAACTACTTCTTTTAATTTTCCATTAGCAAAGAAACTGCTTTTGCGAACTAATGCGAGGGTATTACAACTTAGAAATATATACTGAATCCTATCGAAAAAATGCTGTAAGCGTTACTTTGTGAGTAGCAGTCTGTTTTTAGCATCAAAATGTTCCTAATAGATCAAAGTAAATCCGTGAAAAGTTTCAAGTTAATTGCATTATTCAAATAGATTTTACAGCCTCCCTCCCCGGGTGTGGGATTTTCAAAAAAGTCCAGGTAAGGGTTAAATAGTTCCTTCTTTTAATAAATTAAAAAAAAAATTCTTGGTCCCTGAGCACAAAAAGCGCCCTTTATTTCAAACAATCTCCCCAAAATATCTTTCCGCAAAATTTTGAAATGATAATCCGGAAAAAAATATTTTTTGCTTTACTTTTCGCAAATTTTCGATATACCAAACATTTTCGAGAAATAAGTGTTTTATTTGTGTGGTTTCCTATCCGCAGTGCAGATTAGGCAGGAAATGCAATTAAATTTATACGATATATTTTTTACTACCAAACATCTCTTCAAACCATATCTTGTATTAGTGTATTACAGGAGAATATGAAAGCTTTATTATTGCCTTTATCTAAGTTCGTTTATCAAGGAGTCTTTCCTTGTTATACTTATATACGTCACATATATTGTACCATCTCTTAACATATTTTCCATCTTCTTGATACAGCTCATTGAATGTTTCGAATGAATTAATACGCATTACTACAGTACTTAAAGTTACAACTGTGAAGGAGGGATTTTGAGTATGACTTCAGGCCTTATAGCTTGACGCTATATTCAATAATCACTCCTCCACAGTGATTATCTGCTCTTGTCAAAAGCAATGTTACTAGAATGTTCTGTATTAAGATTGCTTCCAATTTCACACGCTCCAGCATAAGAATAGAATTATCTGAAACGATAAAACATTACGATTTTGTTGTAACGATATTCGTCCCCCTCTTTCTCTTCATTTCTCATTCTGTATAGTACTCCACGTCTCAATGACAACATGTCACGTGCCACTTAAATCTTCGTTTCACTCAACAACATCGGTAGACATTGCAATTTCGGTAGATATCGCAAGATTGGTAGACTCTGTTTCATTTGTCACAGTTTCTTCAGATTGTTCTATTTTAGCTTCTTTCAAAGCTTTCTTTTTTAGCTCATATGCCTTTCTTTTCTCTGGATCATGTAAATTACTGTGATACCACACTCGATGAGCTAGAAAAAGAATTATTGAACATCAATAATCACAGCTCTCATGGAGACTTGAAAAATTGTTAAAAATATAATTTACATACACACATTATGCAGTGTTTGAAATATGTTTTTATTAAGGCGGTAAAGTTTCAGGTCAAATAAACTAATTGGAGCACCTTTTTTAAGGTAAAATTATGTCAAGCCACTATGGAGAAAAGTAGTAAAATTTCATATCAATGATAAACACCCAAATTTACATGGCATTTGGATTTCGTGTCCTTATTAAAATGATAAAGTTTCAGGTCAAATAAACAATTGGAGCACCTTTATTAAGTTAATATTATATCAAATCACTGTGGAGAGTAGTGAAATTTCATATCATAGCCTGAAACAATGCTCGAAAATCACTCCTCCACAGTGGATATGAATTGCATACACACATTAACTATATATATATAACATAGGTGAGAATACACATGTGTTTTATATTTATAGTATTAGTTGTGCTTTTAATATATATATAGCTTCCCAAAATCAAAATGAAGACTTCGATTCCTAAAATTTCTTTGAAATAAAATCTCGATATCTGACAAAGAAGCTTCCCCAACATATAAAATGTCTGCCAAAAAGATTGATGGTCAAAGTCTCATATAAATTAAAATATCAAAAACATCTTTAAGTTTCCACTTCTCCCTTATCATTTTAGCAATCTCAATTTCCTCAAGAGGGATTCATGGGGCTTATTTCTGTCAATCTACACATATAACTGGACCACTAGGCAAAATTTCAGCTTTATATATTTTTTTCTCTGAGTTTGGGTACTTTTTGGCTCCCAACAACTGGACTATTTGGGTGAATGTGGTTAAAACCTCATAATAATAAAATGTTCGAAAATGTTCCTCAAAGTCTCCACATAAATAATTTATTTGGTAAAGGTTTATCAGCAGTGAGTTGGCATGGTCTAGAAGTGGGACGGGATACCAGGTCCCGGTCCCGGCCCTAGAGCCCCGTCCCACTTTTATACATGCCGTAATAACGTGTATGGAATGGAATATAAATTATCACTCACTGCTTGAAATAATAGCATATAAACACTGTAAAGAGTGATATCGTAATGCCTCGATTAAACGGTGTTTATTCTATCTTCCCGATATTTCACTCCTCCACAGTTATTTTCAAGTACTGGTCTTTACTTACTCGGACAGTCAACAATTTCTAAAGCTGATTTTTCTTTACAACACTGTTTACAACGTTGAAATTCGCATTTTGTTCCCTGAAAAAAAAAGAATCATACAGTTAAGACCAAAACTACAAACTAAAAGTTCTGCATATAAGATCCCTGATTAGGAACCGTCTCAAAAATAAAATCTAAAGAGGAGAGTACTGAGTTAATGATCAACGAATTGAAAATCCATTACAATTTTTGTTAAATTTTGTCAATTTTTGTTGATTTTAACCCTAACAAAAAAATTGGTTTTTAAACGAAATTTTGAGATGAAGTAGCCTATAGAGGGTCGTACTAAGTAGCCTATAGAGGGTCGTAATCATTGGTTACGTGTTGAATCGGAGAAGCAAAAATTACTTTGTTTATATGTAGAATCCCAATATTGCCCAATTGTATTAAGCGGATGTTTTGTAATTTTGTATTTTTCTCTGAATGAAGAAGGTTTTTCACATCTGTATAATTATCATAGAATCTTTCAACCAAAGTATTGTTTGTTTGGTGTGTTCCAACTCAACTGTATTGCTACCAAATGATCAGTGTGGTATGAGTTGTCCACCATCATCCTACAGACTACCAACAGATAACCGTTGCGGATTATGTCCTGGAAATGGATGTAATGAATGTGCAAAAGATCTTGGAAAATCTTGCTCTTCTTGCAAGCCGTTGTATGAATTATCGAATGGCTTATGTAAATCGACATGTGGTGTTGGTAGATACCCAGACGAAAATAAACAGCAATGTATAGAATGCCACCAATTGTGTTTTTCGTGTGATGGGCCAACTGGACAACATTGCAAACGATGTAGTCAGAAAGCTGTCATGTTGATATCAACGAAGAAGAAAATTGGTTGTCTTTCATCTTGTCCACCTGCATTTTACAATTTTAATAAGGTTTGTACCGCTTGTGACAGTCCATGCTCAAACTGTCTAAGTAAGAAAAAGTGCTCTTCTTGTAATGCACCTCTAGTGTTACATAAATACAAATGTATTGAAACATGCCCCAATGGATATTATCTTGACCAAAAAGAAAACAGTTGTTTTTCATGCAGAGATACCTATGGGGCCTGTAGCTTTTGCAACTCAACAACATGTTTACAATGTAAGACTGGTTCGTATTTACTTGATACGTTTTGTACACATGACTGTGGTAGTACTCATATAAAACGAAATAGTCAATGTATACCATGTAGTTCTATTTATGGAAATTGTTCCGAATGTAACAGAACCTCATGCAATATTTGCAAGCATGGTTTCGATCTAATTAACGATGTATGTATGAGAGGATGTAAAGTTGGCTACGAAATAGTAGATGGTATTTGTATGCAATGTAAAAATCAAAACTGTACTAAACATGTTGCATCTGCAATGGAAATCAGCTCCAAGGAGCCTATTACAAATAAATTTGGAACTTACACCACAACGGTGACACATTTAGTGCAAGGCACTTCAACTCCGTTGAAGGGAAAATTGACATCAACCAATGGTAAATCTACAGCTGTGTCAGATGCTACCACTTTTAGTTTGGACGTATATACCGGAACCACAGAAACACCTACATCCAGCGAAGAAGGCAGTGGTTCAGACTTCGATGCTAATGATGACACTATATCTGATGATGATGATATAAGTACTGAAACAGAAGAGAAAAGGTCTGTTGTTCATGCTTTCGTGACAAAATATCTGGCTAAAAATCATCCAATCAATAAAAAAATTATGGTAAAGAAGGACGTCATTTATGAGGATAAAACAACAGCAACTACAAACTCGCCTGCCGTAACAGCAACAGATGAAAAAACAACCGCAGAAAATGAACATGTTGGGACCGATGGTGCAGTTAACCAGAATAGAAATGTTTCATTACAGAACGCAACAGGAACTGTTGTGATTATAAAATCAAACAAACAACCAAAAAGAGCTAAGCGTAGCATTGATGATTCATATGATAGTGATAATCTTGTAGATGCCTCGAACACTGACGAGGAAGAATCGTCTACAACTAGCATATCAAATTATTTACTAGCTTTCGGTGTTGTACTTTTACTTTGCATCTTAGCTGTAATGATTTTGCAAAAACATCCTCTACCAGTGCTCCAGCGGAGAAGGATTTTTGTAACTTCCCCGAATAGCGACGAGGTAAAATGGACTTATCGGAAGCCGCCCTCGATGGATTAAAACTAAGTTGATTGTTAGAGAACTTCAACTTGTTATGGTTTCTTCTAACCAACAATGTTGTATTTGCTACTGTCGGTGCCGTAAAGTGGTACGATAGTGATATCATGGATGGTACATCCAGGAGAAATGGATATTGCATTCGAATAGAAAACGAGAATCCCAGTGGACATGCGACTTTAATTTGACGCCGCTTCCCAGTGGGTAAAAACTTGTTCAAAGTTCGCAGTAAAAACGTTAGAAAAACATCGTTTGACGTTGTTCTGGTATCTTTACTGCGGATTAGAACAAGTTTTTGCCCGCTCGCTTGATGACAGCGATAATTATTCAAATAACTCAATGCGTATACCATGGTCAAACGATTCAAGCGAAATTAAAAACAAAATTTTGAGCGTCATCTGGATTTATTCGATGTCTATTGTCTATGACATTTGCGGAGGAGAGTCAAGGATCCTCATATTATTTATTGCTTTCTAATAGACACAGCATCGGTACAGCGTTCAATGTCAAAACAATGTTGCGACGTTTTGACGGTGATTCGGGTCATGTGTCCATTAGGTTAATTACATATTCGCACACCGTGTACTCAAATACAATACTGGATACACACATACAGATAGTATAACCAATGAGCGAAAACTTGTCCAAAGTCCGCCGTAAATACGCTGGAACAACGGCTCTGCTGCTGACCTTGAACAAGTTTTTGTCCATCTTTCACGACGTGTTTGTTTCGTTTGACCACGCTGTTTGCAAGGAAAAAACAGGAACAAAATATCGCAGATTTAATTAATGATGTAATTTTCTATGCATTATTGACACATAACCAGTACTCAAAAACTTGTTCAAAGTCAGAAGTAAAGACGCCAGAACAACGTCGAATACGTTGTTCTAGCGTCTTTACTGCGGACTTTGAACAAGTTTTTTGCCCAATGGGTATCTTCGTAATTTATTTGATCGCAGTTATGAATGTTATGTTAATGATTTCAAATCAAGTCTAAATATAACTTTCGAACATCAGTTGTGGAGGAGTATTTTTGAGAATATGCACTCCACGTCCGGCAGTTGTATTCAAGTTTGCAAATAGGCTATTAAGGATATAATTCTCCGAACGTGTAAACTCAGCCCAGTGGGCAAAACTTGTTCAAAGTCCACAGTAAAGACGCTAGAACGACGTGAAAATAATATATTTTAGCAAAAATAACAAAATATCTGTCATGACGTCACCAAATCTCGTCACGACAGAGTGACGTCATCATTTTAATGTCAACACAAATATAATGATGCAATTAGTTAATTGCTGAAAGTTTGAAGGCTATATGATAAATATTGAATGAGTTATTAACAATTGGACTTTTTTACTTTTATAAGAATTTATAGGCAATTTGAAAGGTGGTTTCGGGAAATGACCTATAAATTTTAAAGATCACGTGCTATAGCTTTAAAAATTTCTAAAAATGTGTAAATTAGGTATATTCTAAATCTGACAAAATATCAAGACTACAGCGTTTACAGAAGAAAATTTATTCGAAAATATATGGCACCCTGGCGGGAACCGGAGTACTAAAAAAACGCTCCTTCACTGTTGATGTCCGACCGTTATTTAAGGCTTATGTATTCTTGGGTAAATTCCTTCCTTTTTAAACGAAAAGAATTTCGGTAGCTAGGAATAATTTCCCCTAGCAACCATATTTTTGACAGGTAGTAAAAAAACATTTTTTTTTTTTATTATTATTTTTGCTTGAAAATCATTTCAGTATAAAGTTTAAAAGAAAAAAACTTTTCGCCTAAACATTTTTATTCTGCATCACCTGTTTTCCCACTATGACATCATCGTGAGTAATGACGTCATCATCTAAAATGTTAATGAAGGGTCGACCTAACTTTCTGGAAAGTTTCAACACTACTGCATGTTTCCATTAAAAGTTATAGAGGAGGAGGGGGCACTTTGCGAGCCCCAAAAAGCCCTGCCCGAATAGGGTTTATATTAATTTGGGTTGCAAAAACGTTTCTTTCCTCGTGGCATGCTTTGTTCCCTTAATATGAATGTGATTTGTCGTAGCTATATGGCAAGCAATCCGTATTTGGAGTTATTTTGAACAATATTCGACACTTTCAACCAATGTAATCACTTCATTTACAAATCGTGCGAACGAATTCGCCTAGAAGAGATACACCTTTAAAATTCACTGCTAATGAGTACAGCTTGAAAAAGTATACGAAATTTCATTGAAATCATATTATTACATAACTATATATAATGAGGGAGGTTAGATAACCAGTGAGCAACGTTGTTGTAACATCTTTACTGAGTACTTTGAACAAGGTTTTGCCCACTGGATACTAGTTTCATTCCAAATCCTCGTATTAAGTGTAACAACGTGAAAGACCGTCGAATAAGGTCTCGGTTATCTGTATTCCAGTGACAAATTTGGTATTCAATGGTCTAAGTAAGACAGGTGACGTCGCTTTGAACCAATGGAATGGCTTCATTTTGAATTTATTCGAACAAATTTGCCTAGCGGTCATTCTGGAAACAAATCATTTTTTTGGCCGTGTACACGACAGTGAAAACCGTGCTAATAAGAACTAATAACATAAAAACGTAAGAACTAGCAACGTAAAAACTGTGCTAATAAGAACTAATAACGTACCCTCAAGTGCCGAATAAACATCCCCATCCCCTGCCAGTCAATTTGAAGGATTTTCTCAACCCCCGGAGCTTGTTGAGATCCACCCATTTATTAACCTCGGGGGAAGAGTAATTACGGGTAAGAGTAATTACACCGTTTGTGCCGTATTAATCGGTAATAACTTGATAAAAAAACAGTTTTACAAAATGCTTTCACTATTTACTCTTTCTTCCAAGTCTGACAGGGTTGCTTCTGTATTTGTAGCCTCTAATCTTTGGTTAATATCTGCAACGAAGAACGTTTAGGCTGTTTTCCACTGGCCGAAAAATTCACTGCGTAAGTCAAAAGGAGACATTCCATTGGCAAAATGTGTGACGTTACATTATAACAATGGGATGTCTTCTTTTGGCTTTCACAACGCATTTTTCGTTATTGATACTTATTCAACCTTTCCAGTGTTTTTCAAAGTCAGCAGTAAAGACTCTAGCGTTTTTACTGCGGACTTTGAACAAATTTTAGCCCACACTTGGTTTAAAGTACCTGATTGGTTTCCTCAGTACAAATTACAAGATTGTTGACTATATTATATTTTTATGCAACGATTAATTCCCAGTCGACAAAAACTTATTCAAAATTAGCATTAAAGATGCTCGTTCGACGTTGTTCTAGCGTCTTTACACCGGACTTTGAACAAGTTTTTGTCCACTGGGTTTGGGTCTGTCCCTAAACAAGTTGCTATTTTCAAAAATATTATTCTTATACTACTGTTTTTATTATTCATCATATATGAGTATAGATGAACTATCTTCAAAATATAGCAAAGATCAACGCCAGTGAGAAGAGAAAAACCTGTTCAAAGTTCACAGTAAAGACGCTAGAACAACGCATTTAACGTTGTTCTAGCGTGTTTACTGCAGACTTGAAACAAGTATTTTGCCAACTGAGGACTTTGGAATTGATTCGTTTTGGGACTAAACTTTCTTCGATTTTAAATTGTCGGAAAAAATACCAAATTCGCCACCAAGGTTTCTAGATTAAAACTGGAAACGAGTTTTGAAACTACTCTCCTTGATTAGAAACGAATATAACAAGACAAAGCTTGGATAGAATGTCGGACTACGTTGTTCTAGCGTCTTTACTGTCGACTTTACCACTGGATTAGCTATATTTGAAGACAGTTCCTATTGTTTATTGAAAAAGTTTTATAAAGGTTTTTTAAACATCAGCATATTTATTCAAGAAGTCGACGATTATCTGTTACAACCTCTCTACCAGGCTCTATTTCCTTGGAATATAGTTTTACTTCCATATATTTCCAATTATTGGTTATTATGTCAAGAAGGGTGGACATATTCTTTTGTTTCGTTTAATCTAATGACTAAAGGTGGATTTATACTAAGCGAAACGTTTTGTGCGAATGCCAAAAGAAGAAATTCCATTGGTTAACATCACACGGCATGTGTCTTCTTTTGGTTTTTCGCCTAATGTATCTTAGAATTGGATGCTGCGTAAATTGACCATATTTTCAAATATGGCTATTGACGACTATTACTCTGTTACCTCACATATAAGAACAACACCGGTTAATAGTACAGTGTAGTTATATCCGGATTGAAAGACAGTCAAATCTCTCGTACTAATTATTGTTTTTACAATAATTCAGTGATAATAACCGAGATACAGGATCCTTTATTCTCCTTTTTACAAAACAAAAACATTACACGCAGCTAACATATCATTTGTCTAATGGTTGAGATCCACTAGGCGAAATGTTTACTACGAAAGCCAAATGAAAACATTCCGCAATCGCGAGATGTAAATTTCTATCAATGGAATTGCAATTCCCAGTGGGCAAAAGAACAACATTGAACGTCAGGACTCTCAATAGAAGCACCGTTTCCAGCTTACTAAGGTACTAGGTATGATAATTTTTAATAGAATCATTGTAAAATATTCACAACTCAAAGATGAAAGGAAGTACTAATTCCAAAAATTACTTATGACGTCATTGGTGAGGTCATTTTCAAAAATATTTTGTGTGAACTTATTTCTTCCGGCTAATATGACCGGCCCAGCAAAATAGACGGAACAACGTTTTTGACGTTGTTCTAGTGTCTTTACTGTTGACTTTGAATAAGTCTTTCCTCATAGACGCTCCACTGACTAATTTCCGTAGTCGGTAAAATTGTAAGAATTAGTAAAAGGTATATTTCAGGGTTTATCCGCACGCAATAGCATAAGACTTTTTTTAATTGGGACAAATTTCTTGTTTTCCATGGGTTTCCATGACTTATTATACTCGCTTGGGCCATAAAATCCCGCTAAGTGGGACCATTTTTTATGTCCCCTCAGTAACAAAGTCCGCTTAATTAAGTGTTATAAATCCACATTGTATGATTGTTCGAGGAATCGTTTTTTATAATTCGATAAGTGGGACAATTTTAACTAAAGTTCCACTTATCCGGGTTTTGCTGAAGTGGGACACGGTTTTTTTGTCCCATTTGCATGTCCCACTTATCGGGGTCTTACTGTAATTTTAACGAATATTTTTTAATTGAATATTAACGAAAAAAAACGATGATAATACTGATAAAAATAGTAGAACCAGGACCAAGTAACACAAGGTTAAGGTAAACAGAGAAAAAACTACAATCCCTCATATCAAACTGAAACGGTTTTGATGGTGGATTTATAACGGCGTTGAGTAAATCCACCGGACCACCGTCCGTGAGCCACCGTCTGAAGTAATATTTACAGACAAGATTTTTCAGATTTTTTTTAAAAAATTAAAATTTATGTTTTGCAGACAAAAAAAAAAAAAAAAAAATCCTGACTATGACTTATGTTATTATAGGTTTATGATAAGGATGGTTATAGTTTGACATGGTTGTGGTTATGCGGTTATATTCTTATGTTATGGGGTTAAAGGTTTATGGCATGATTTAGGTTTTATAGGTTATGGTTTATGGTTTGGATATGATTTATAGATTAATGGTATGCCTATGGATTGGTTTTGGTAATAGCTTTTGGTTTATAGGTTCATGGCATAAGGAATGAACGATTATAGTTTAGTATGATTATGGATATTTTAAAAAGCATAATAGCAATCATATGATGACGTCATAGTGACGTCAGATCGATTTTCCAAAAATCGCACTTTCTGTTGTTGGTTTACATATTGTTTATTTTTGTACTTGCTCACCTTGCAGCTTGTGACTCTCTAATAAGTTAGAAGGCATAATTGCAGCCATAGTGATGTCAGACCGAATTTCCGAAAATCGCTTTTCTCGTTTTATACTTTGAGCAACTTTAAGCAAGCAATCACTCGTATTCATTTGTGAACAGGTCTATTGAGAATTAGCCTGAGTTCCAGTCCCTAATTACGACAATGTCGTAGTTAGGGACTGGAACTCAGGCTATTGAGAATATCCACTAATTCGGATACTCGTTATTTCGAACTTCATTTAGTTCGAACGCTGTGACGCTGGCTGAATACTATTTTCCGTAGTTGCGCATGCGTTTACGGGGGGATTCCCTGAAAAACACTACGTCGGGAAAGAGTCGACACCTTCAAAACAACCATTTTGAAATCGTCGTGCAAAATAGATGCTTAAATTAAATGCTTTATAATTGTTGATATATATGTCTCGATATATAGGTTGATATATAGGTCGAAATGTGAGCTGGGTTCCTCGGAAACTGACTGACTCTGGTTCCCAATTGTAAGGTTTAGTAAACACAATTTAAGATTACGCCTAGGTCGAGATTACGTTGTGGAGCCTGGATCTAATCGCGGCGATTCCCTAATCTCTAGCTACTAATCTCTTCATATTCGATTAATCGACTTTTTAATGAGTGCAAAGTATTAATGAGCACTGTGTGCGAAATACTATAACAACTCGGTTTCATTCTAGCTCCGCATTGCAGTCTCAGATCATTGCCTTCCGCTTACAGCAGCTTTTCCTGTAACATCCCTTAATTACGGCAACTCGTTGCCTCTTTCGATTAAATTGGTTGACATAAAAATCAAGAAATAACAGATCGATGCTTAGCTGCTCTAACCAGCATAATAATTCAAACCTACTCATATTGTATGGATTTACCGTTTTTATTTATAATAACTGACTCTGGTTCCTAATTGTAAGGTTTAGTAAACACAATTTAAGATTACGCCTAGGTCAAGATTACGTTGTGGAGCCTGGATCTAATCGTGGCGATTCCTTAATCTCTAGCTACTAATCTCTTAACCCTATTCAGGCCGGGTTTTTTAGAGCTGAATAGCCATAACTTTTGATGGAGCCATGTTGCAGTGTTAAAACTTTCCAGAATGTTAGGTAAACCCTTAATTAACATTTTAGCGAAATAATTTTTTTGATGACGTCATTACTAACGATGACGTCATGACTGGAAAACAGGTGATGCAGAAAAAAAAGTTTTTGGGTGAATTTTTTTTTTTTTTTGCAAACTATATACCAAAACGATTTTGAAGCCAAAATAAGAAGATTTTTTTTTTCTGCTTTTTTTTTTACCACCTGTCAAAAATATGGTTGCTAGGGGAAAGTTACCAATTTTTTTTTTTTTTTTAAATGATCCTAGATAAATTGTAGGAAAATTCCCAAAATTTGTAGTCATATAACAGGGTGTCCAGCGGGGCTGGAAAAGCTGGAAAAGCTGGAAAAGCTGGAAAAAGGGTGTTTTTTCTGAAAAAGGCTGGAAAAGCTGGAAAACATATGCAAATTCAACAGCTAGGCTGGAAAAGCTGGAAAAAAATTTTGACCATAAATGATCCAGGATCATTTGTATTTTTTTTCATTTCTTATTGTTTGTTTACTTCTGATGCTGTTGATAGTATGTTTCAGTTTTACA
>JAULBZ010005137.1:0-13775 GCA_032360805.1 Neoturris breviconis | reverse complement strand
TGTTCTGAGTTGTAAAGATGTGATTCCCAAATAGGGTAAAACAACCAGAACTTCTCGTTTTTTCACAGTCAAAATAACATCTTTAGTTTTGTACAATTTATTAAGAAATGCAACTGGATGCAACTATCAATTAAGTTTGAAGGATAGCCATTTTTTAATAAAATGCTACGTAGAAGTTTTAAGATTAAGTTTGATTGAAGTTTCAGGCCCAATGGAAACTGCCTGTTGCCCTGGAGACGATTTTCATAATGGCGGATATTGAAAACTTCAAAAACTTCTTGAAATTTTACAACTTTAAAAATTATTACTACATCTGCAAAATGACCCACTTTTATTGTGATAGCTCATTTTCTTCAGCAAAGTTTTTTATAAATACAAGAAGTTCATGCCGATATGCATTTTTCAGATTACGCACGGGACAGAAAATGTTAGATATTTTCTGAACAAGATGAATATTTACTTTAATTGAGTGTCATTTTGTAGCTATTAATACTTAACATCTCTTGAAAAATTGAAAGTTCTAGCATGCAATGTTAATAAGTTATTACTGCTAAAACTAAAACTTGAAATAAAACTTCACTAATGTTTAAGCGGAATGTGAAACATGCGCGAAACATTCATAATTAATGATCCATTCATTATGAACTGTTTATCCAATTACAAGTACGCTGTACATATTTATCTGTCAGAACTTCATTGGCTTAGAACAGCTGGAAAGCATATCTCTGTTTAAACATAATATCTATGGTTTAAACGCAAGCTCGTCCCCAGCACCTTTTGACTTTTTTTTATTTTTCTTGGACGAGAAAAATAAAAAAAAGTCAAAAGGGGCTGGGAACGAGCTTGGTTCAAACGATTTACATTGAGAAATCGGACATTCTTGCGTTGTTAAAAGCGAAACTTGCAGTGACCATCTGTTCCATGTTGTTCTAGCGTCTTTACTGCGGAATTTGATGAGTTTATGTTTATGTTCACTGGGGTAAGCGCGCGCTAGGAACACGAAATCAGATGATACCGAAGTTGACCACCAGTCTTTCTTATGTAGCCTGGATAACCTGTACCCCCATCACGCAGGTTATTTTAATCGGAAATCTTTTTTACAGCAATACTAATGACTGTTGTAAATTTTAGTCTACACACTACACATGTGAATTTCCTTGTAGCCATATGGATATTTCTTCAAGTCATAGGCTAATAACTCGTGCAAGAATGGTAGTTGTGGCTTGTGGTATAGGAGAAACGTTATCTCCTATACAAATTTGCCAAAACTCCCATCGCAAAACAGGTTATCGTCATAACTATTTAAAACCTCCATACCAGTACACATACAACACTTTACAGACAAATTCGAAATCTGATCCGTAATTTGCGCTCAATATTCTTTATCAAAACAAAATTAAAAAATAATCATGGAAAAGACAGCGTTTTCGCTACAAAGTTATGAAAAATGTTGCAGATAAAAAACCTAAATAAAGCCTTTCACTGGCGGTAATTACAGTTTTACTCATTCACATGTTTTAAATGTTTTTGGGATTGCTTTCCAGTCTTTCAGAACTTTATCTTTTTAGGCAGTGGTTTTTGGTCGGTTTGCAGTTAAAATAAGGATTCCTTGTCTTGTACACGAAAGAAAAAACATGCTTTAGATCAGATAAGCAGTTTAGACTAATATTAAAGCTTAAAAAACCTCATAATTTAGAAAATATAAATTTTTAAGAAAATATTTATTTGCAAAGAATTATGAAAACCTTTGCTGTTATATGCAGATAAAAACTTAATTAGAACATTGCACTGATAATAATTACCAATCCCCCCTTAAAGTCTGTATTTTAATGTATCTAGTACCTGATCTGTAAATTTGTTTTTGTGACGGTGGGACGATGGACGGTTGGCAATAGGACGGTGAATGGTTTACAGTGGGACGGCAGATGGTGGTTTTGAAAAATACCCATCTTTGAAGTAAGCTAATCCGTTATCTCGGTAAAGATCCAAATGACTAAGACAATATGTTTCACCTAGTGAGAAAAGAATGTATGGGTCAACTAATTCACATAACTCTGCACAGTCAAAGCTAGACTAGCTTGTAGTCGTTAGTAGGCTAAATCCAAAAAGCGGGGAAAATATCGGGGTTAATCGGGAAATCGGAGTGCCGTAATGAAAACGAGAAAAGAGAGTCTTCTCTTTTAAGTATACATTTAATCATGAGCGGATCACTATTTTTAGGCGAAATTTTTAAAACAACGGCCTGCTAGTCTAAGTCAAAGCTTTCCATCGTGACGTCAAAAGACGTCAAAAGCCTTCCACACTATGTCTGCCGTCGATTTTTACCGATGGAATGTCTTCTTTTAGCTTTCGTGACGAATTAACTGCCTCATGGAAATCAACCTTTATATGCTCTCCAAATATTTACTGGCGTTGAAAAGACCGGTTCTGATATAAGATATCATTAAAATAATTAAGGAGGATAATTGATTGACGAATCATGTAAAACACACAGCGTAAAACTGTGGGATATCAATAGCTGGGAGACTGTAAGTAAAAAGAAAGTATTTCAAATAATAACCTATAGGTATACACAAACAAAATAAAACAAAGTAGATATCACAAAGTAGACTGTGTATTACTAATGGTAACACGCGCATTTCCTATGATTCAGTAAATAAACGAGAACGTATTCGTTAGACTTTCACACGTGACAATTAATTAAGTATTCTCATAGAGAACGAAAGCAAGAAAAATATGTACACAAATATTGTACACAAATGTTGCATTTGTATATGCAGTACATTACCATTTTTAATTTCAAAGCATCGCACGATTATCAATTATAATACATTTGCCGCACTGTTAACTGTTGTACTATACCATTTATAGCCTTTCACGCGTTCTTCAAACGGGAAGCAAGACAGGTGAACGTGAAGTTCCGATTTCCCGATTATCTCCGATTTTACGTTTTAGCCGGGTAGCTCTCTGAAGCACAACTCTCCAGTCCAATACCCTTAATAGAAGTAAAAAATCGAATTCGATTATAAAATAAAAACGTACTCATCTAAGGCGTCTTTTTGACTTTTAAATATTTTTTTGAATGTCCAAAATAAGACAATGGGACTAGAGACAAGCTTAGCAGAAATTCCAATTACTCAACCTAACCAACCACTGGGGTAATACACATGGGTAAAATAAAGAGTAGCTAGTAATATTCTTGTAAGTGATTCGTTACCTCATAAGGAGTAATCAATTACAAGGGTGTTAACTTATTCATGGATACCGATTTGTGACGTCAATTTACCACCAATAGAATATCTTATTTTGGCTTTTGCACTAAATTTTTCGTCCAGTGAAAATCAATTTTATAAATGCTGATCTCCAATATGCGAATTCGTTCGCGCAAATCTAAATGAAGCAATTGCATTGGTTGAACGTGACATCACCTGTTAGATGACGTCAATTTCAACCAAAGTAATGACTTCATTCATAAGGTACATTAAAGCGTGAAAGACTAGGACCCCATACGTATCGACAGACAGTACTTATACTTAGGGAAAAAACAACGTTGCCGACATCACTCAACCAGTCGCCGATATTTCTTATCATGTTATACCACAAGAGAGAGTTTTATTAGATGTTTGTATTCAGTTATAAATTAAATCAGCAGATCAAGAGGTATGATATCAAGAATGATAAAAATTGAAATAATTCCTTAAACACACACGATATAACAACATCGCGTAAAAACATTGTTACGTTTTAAAATGGTAAGTGGCTTCCTAAGACAGCCTTTACATGAACCCCTGAACGAGTTTCACCCTAAACGATTTGACGAAGAAACCAATCAAATGCAAGATCGTTTAGGGTGAAACTCATTTAAGGGGTTCATGTAAAGGCTTCCTAAGTATCTACCTTTATTATTTATTTAACTATTCTAGCCTCGTGTTTAGAAATAAAAATAAGTGTACATTACTTATACGGAGCTATACGGTTCCGTATTCAGTAGTCTTTCACGCTGTGATAGCAATAAAGACGAGTTGAATCTTTTAAGCACTCTTCTTTTTAACGCCTTTCTCCATTAAAACCTCCCACTAATATCATGCCAAGATTAATTATTGTTTATAATCGCTTCCCTATAATAAAAGTTCCCTCTCCAATAGGGACGTTTAATAGAAAAGCGAATTAAGCAAAATCTATTCATATATGCAAATGTATCTTACAATCTCCTTAAGTAGGATACTAACCGCCTTCCACTCAATATCGCGCCCCTTTAATAAGCGCCTACAATCCTGTAAATAAAATAATATACATTTTACAAATTTTAGCAAGCAATACACACTCAAACCACGCAAATGCTGAAAATGACCACTAAGAAGTCCCTAGAGATTTATCTTAGAGATTTATCTAAAAGACTCAAGATGTCAGCTTAGGATCTTAGGAGTTTTCGCAAACTAGTACCCAGGCTTTCGGAATCGAAATTTTCGTGCCATTCGTCTTGCTAATAAAAATTATAGGCTTTTGAAATTTCAACTTTTTGCTAAAATTTCACTTTGTCTACAGTATTATTTTCCAGGATTGTAGCCTAAAATCCGAAAAATTAAAGAAATTCCCCGAGTACAAAATTGAAGATTTATGGTAAGGAAATTTTAAAATTATTTAACCCACAACTTAAGGCAAGAAAAATAAAAACGATGAATCTGATGCCAATTTGAACCTCAACTTTTTAAAGTCCATCTTGAAAAATTGAATAATTTCTAAACTACCAATATCAGCTTGTCCACACTGTTGATATTATTTTTACACATTATAAAATGGTGGGTCCATTCTTAAACTGTATATTTTATTTATCTAGAGAGAATGTGTTTCTATTCACGTTGGACAGGGTGGTATACAGTTAGGAAATGCATGTTGGGAACTATTCTGTTTGGAACACGGCATAGATGCATCTGGACATTTTATCGAGAATGAGACTAAAGCAGATGCAAACTCGTCGGAAACATTTTATCATGCAAACGAAGCTGGTAAACATACACCTAGAGCAGTCTTCGTTGACTTAGAACCATCTGTTATTGGTAAGACAAATTAGTTTTCTAATCATAAATTTCCCACTAATATTTTTTGTAATTGTTGTTGTTGTTGTTGTTGTTGTTATTGTTGTTATTGTTTTGTTGTTAATGCTGTTTGTGTCGATGTTGTTGTATTGTTGCTGCTGTTTGTAATTGTTGTTATTGTTGTGGTTGTCGTTGTCGTTGTCGTTGTCGTTGTCGTTTTTATTGTTGCTGTTGTTTTCTTATTGTGGATGCTGTTGTTATTGCTATTCTTAATCTTTTAGACGAAATTCGTAATGGACGATATCGTGAATTATATAATCCGGCTTACGTCATCTCTGGTAAAGAAGACGCGGCTAACAATTTTGCACGTGGTCACTATTCAATTGGAAAAACATATCTTGAAGAAACATTCGATAAAATTCGTTTGATAACAGAAGCATGCGACTCTGTTCAAGGTTATACTATTTATAACGCATTTGGAGGAGGGACAGGATCAGGCTTTGCTGCATTATTAATGGAGCGTATTTCGTTAGAATATGGTAAAATATCTAAGATAGAATTTGCAATATACCCTTCCCCACATATCTCATCAGCTGTAGTTGAACCTTATAATTCTGTATTATTAACTCATACAACACTGGATCATGTCGAATGTGCTTTTATGTTTGATAACGAGGCTATTTATAATATATGTCGCAAGAAATTTGATATTGAACGTCCAACTTATGTTGATTTGAATAAGCTCATTGCACAATCTGTTTCAAGTATTACTGCTTCGTTGAGATTTAACGGTTCTTTAAACGTCGACTTGAAAGAGTTTCAAACCAATCTTGTACCATACCCTCGAATACATTTTCCATTAGCTTCATACGCTCCAATCCAATCAGAGGAAAATTCTTTTCATTCTAATATGACGGTAAAGGATATTACAACCGCTTGCTTTGAAGCATCCAGCCAGATGTTAAAATGTGATCCCCATCATGGAAAATATATGGCATGTTGTCTTTTATACCGTGGAGAAATATTCCCTAAAGATGTGAATGAAGCTATAGTGAATATCAAACGAAGACGAGATATTCAATTTGTAGATTGGTGTCCAACTGGCTTTAAAGTTGGTATAACGGATCGTTGTGCGATGTTAATTACAGAAACAGGCACTAGAAAGCTATCAAAAGCCGTTTGCATGTTGAGTAATACCACGGCTATTGCTGAAACTTGGAGTGGTCTCAATACAAAATTTGACAAGTTGTTTGCAAAAAGAGCGTTTGTTCATTGGTATGTTGGAGAAGGGATGGAAGAAGGAGAACTTGTTGAAGCAAGGGAAGATTTAGCAGCTCTTGAAAAAGATTATGAAGAAATAGAAAGAGATTTAATTGGTCAAGAAGACAGTGATGAAATGTTTTACTAGATATCATTCTCAAGCTCACCACAAACTCAACCTCGTTCCCAGGGTTTCTTCTCTCTTGACGTTACGTCAAGAGAGAAGAAGCCTTGGGAACGAGGTTGACCACAAACTATCATTCTTTTTGTGCACAGAAATCTCTGCTATAGAGTTCCATATACATTATTTGCTGCCCGTTTTTGGCTTTTATGCGCCAACCTCTGAGGAGCAGAGTGACAAATCATAACTCATTGATAAGGATGAAGTGCTGCATCTGTCAGTTTGTGTTTTTAAGTCTGCTATCACCAAGATACCTATATATTGCAGGTGAAGGTTATGTTGCTACACGTTTTTTATTAGTATTAAGACACTTAGAATTTGTTCGAAAACTGCGGAGTTTCTTATATTTTTGCAACATTTTGGAACTAAAGTTTCTCATTTGTTTCTCAAAAGGAGTCAAATCTGCTAAAAGACATTAAAAATCCTACTATTCGAAAGGTAATTGTAGATCTTTACATTTGATAAGTCCTGAAATTATGTGGAACACATTTCCTGAATAGACTACTAGCTACCATCTTAGGAGAGTTTGTACCCTAAAAACGCCACGTGTTCACACTATTTACGGCTCTACTTCTTTTGATTTCTGTGCAAGTTTAGCATGGAATTAGCTACCGAGCATGTTCAGGTTGATTTCAGAACGTGATTTTAAAGTTGCAATTGAGAAAGTACGCATATATTACAACTGTAAAGAATGCTCGTTACTTTTTACGAATATTATTGGTTTATTCTTTTAATTAATTCTGAATTAATCCTTTCCTTCGTTCCTTACTCATTAGTTTATTTAATAGTTTTAATTGTTTTTATTGTTGGATTAAATTAGTAACTATTACTATTGTAGTAACCAACGTTAAATAACGGACAAATAAATAAATTGAAGATGCAATGGACTGTCACAATAAAACTTTTGGATCGGTTAGTCAGGACACCCATAACTCTGGCTACCATTTCTATAGATACGTATACGATTCTGAGTTTCTTAGTTGAACCAAAGAACATTAAAATTAAAAGAAATATATAAGCGCTTATTAATACTTTCTACCACGCCTTGGATAGCATACGAAGTAGAATGTTTTTACTTCGCGTGGGAAAGTAATAGAGAGGTTAACTTTTTTAGTGATGGCCATTCACTTATTCACAATATTTTAACAATCAAGATTAAGACGAGCTAAATTTAACATAAATACGCAGGAATGGGCCATAATTAAATCATGTCTATGGACGTAGGTTGATAAAGGCAATAGTTTTAATTAGTTTGATGTAATTAGTTTTGTCATGTTTAGCACAAGTTAGTTCGCGTCGGGATATGTGATTAGAAAGGAGTGTTTTTCTTAGCAAAAGGTAGAAGGTAAGCATATTTCAACACTGATTAAATAAGAACTACGATCAAACTAAGAGATCCCATAAAAGCCTGGGTCTTATAGGGTTAATGTTAACAAAATGCCTCGACGTCACAATAAACCTGCTAGTTATCTTGTAAAAATAAAACTCGGCCAGCAGGCACGCATTAGCAGCGTTAAGGGATCCTCTTGAAATTTTGAACGACAAGTAACTTTTTGGTGAACATCATAGAATATAAGTTTGAGCAATAGCTAGAAGTTTATTCGTTACAAAGATGCCAATCCATTGAAAGATAGTTGACCCAGTATTCTTCTCCATAGATTTTATTTGTGTGAAATGAACCCTAACGTTGAAAAGACGTTCTGACGACTTCATTTCGATGTGATTAGACGTTCAGGTGACACTTTCCAAAACTATATAGGTATATATTATCCCCAACTCCCAGATTTTCCATTACAGTAGACGCCCTTGATTAGACGTCATGCACTTTCTAAAACTATATTGGTATATATTATTTCCAACTCTCAGACTTCCCATTACAATAGTTACCTAATCGATCAACCACAGAGTATAGAAAATGGTTTGAATACTCGTGAATTCGTTAGCTGAATGTCTCAATAGGATAAGCAAGTCCAAGTGGAAGGGAATTTATTTTATTCTTTCAAAAAAATGGAAGTTCTATTAAATGCACGTTTGAATAACTAATGGTCTACTGTAGTTCACTGTTCTTTTCTTAGGTTAATAATGGCTCGTCTTGTATTGCTGGTCTTTATCTCCATAGCAGTGGCTGTATGCAACGGAACATCTGATACTGATATTAAAAATGCCAAGATTATCATAAACGATATCATCGATGCGAACAAAGCAGGTGGAAGAAGAAGACAAGAATTTCCGTTCATTGCTGGATTCGTTCGATTAGCTTTCCATGATTGTGTTGGTGTTGGACAATGTGATGGATGTGTCAACCACACTCTGCCAGATAACGCAGGGTTGAAAAAGTATACTGATGAGCTTGATATTGGATTTAACAAACTTGGTGGGAAAATAATAATGTCACGTGCTGATTTCTATGCATTGGCTGCACTTACCGCCTTGGAAAGAGCAACAGCAACAGACCACACACCTGTTAAATTTACAGCATTAAAAGACAAATTGTTCAAAGTTGGAAGAAAGGATTGTCTTTCATCACCCAATGAAGATAAAGCACCAATCAACCCACTTCCAGGAGGTCACTTCGATACTAACGAAACTCTTGACTTTTTTAAGAAGGAGTTTGGATTTACCGCTCCAGAAGTTGTAGCGTTACTAGGCGCGCATACACTGGGACGTTGCTCTGCTGAAAATTCTGGTTTTGCAGGAAAGTGGGTGACTGGGAATAAAGGCGGAGTTGCTAATTCTGATATGCTGGACAACCTATGGTATGAACGTTTGTTAGGGAACTGGACACAAGTGCCGATCACATTTAATGGCCAAACAAAACTTCAATGGCAAAGATTTGACACACCCATAAATATCCCTGGTAAGAAAAAACAAGCTGCGATGTTTTTGAATAGTGATATGTCACTAGTTTGGAATATTTCTCCTGTTGCAGCTGATGGAACTGCCGCATGTGAAATTGCATGTACGAAAGTCAATCGACGTACTACCACCATCAATTGTTGTAATAGGGAACCACAAACTGATCCGACGTTTCGAACGTACGTCGATGATAATGTCAAGTGGATGCAAGATTTTACAAACGTATTCATAAAGATGATCAACTTCGGAGCAGTTGGTTTAAAAATGCCAACAATGTGAACAAGGCTTTAAATGATGACGTCATGCAGATGTTACAAGATTAGTTAAAATGCAATGAAAGCAGATAAGAACTAACGTACGATATAGACCTTCAACACTTTTACGTGTTTTTTGAGGTCTTTTAACACTTGTAAACACTTGTATACACTTAAATACTTCTAACACTTATACTTGTACGAGTATATCAGAAATAAAGGAGTATTTGTTTAGTATATAGTTTTCAGCAGGATGTCTGAAAACTAAAGGACTAAAAAACACTACTTCAACAAGTCGTTATGAGGCTGTTTCGACGTTATTCGACGTCATGACGTCGTTATGAGGTTGTTTCGCAATATCGACGTCATGAAGCCACTGGTACCATCATAGGTGTTCTGATGTACAAAATTTGTGATAATTCTGGCGTGAAGGAACTGATTTTCGCAGAAACTTATTTTCGCTAGTATTTTTTTGCTTTTTGCGAGAATTAATTTTTGCGAATTGACGTAAATGAAATTTTTGCGGGAATTAATCTTAATTTGAGATGAAATATAATTACGAATCATTACTCCAGCAGGTAAAATGGAAAGAACGTAGTATGCTTTATCATGATCATACCGTAAAACCCCGAAAATAAGCCTACCTTAACAAAAAATAAGTCTTCCTTAACAAAATGTCTCCCCGAATATAAAACCCCCTGAAAATAAGCCCATGGGTTTGTATTAGGAAAACCCATATTGGTGGAAAATATATCATAGATAACACGGGCGAATTATAAACTAATGATTTACACAATATGTCTGTTACTAGACAAGTAAGACAAGTTTAGAGTCATATAAGTGCAGTTCGAAGTTCTTTTGTTATAGCTATCGGTCTATATAATCGATACCTACAAGGTATCTCTATACCTCCACCAGTAACCTATGTTCTTTCAGGCGCAGCTCTCGGATGGCCGATAACGTCACTCTCAAGATGTTGACCGGATGGCTGATAACTTCACCGATAACTTCACTCTCATGACGTTGAAGATGACAACGATTTCGAAATATTTATCAATTCCAAGTTACCCATTGTAGTTGAGTGGTTTATGTTAAAAAATGAAATAATTTAAATAGAGTCTTTTACCTTAAAATCCTATCACAACTTCAATATTTTTTACCGTGAATTTTTACCCCATGTATAAGCCCCTCACCACCCCTCCCCCACCTCCCGAAAGTAAGGCCCCCACTCCCCAAAATTAAGTTTACCAAAAAGGACCTTTGAAAAATATAAGCTCATGGACTTATTTCGGGGTTTTACAAAATATCTAATCTATGGTAAAAACTGTACCAAATAACGACATCAGATCAGTATGCAGAAGAACGAACGTAACAAGCGAAGAGATGAATGCCACGAAACAGATGCAACTGAATTATGTTGAAATAGTAACTTGGAAAAAAGTAAGATCTTCACAAAAATTAATTCCCTTTAGGTCTATAAATCTTATGCTTTCAGAGATAAATAAATTCAACTTGGCATTCCAGATTAATGATTGATATCCTTTTGAACTGTGCTCTCTAAAAGGTTCATAACAATAGCATTTATTCTAATAAAAGTTCAATAAAAACAAAACTACAGGATTAACTTTTTTAAATATGTCGTAAGAATTGGGAAATTTTATTTATTTGTTAGACCATTAGAGTATGTGTGTGGGCATATCATGTTCATACTAGACAACATTACCACAAATGCCATCTAAAGTAATGCTTTAAGTTGTTTAAACCAAATCGTCAATACTGCATTTTATTTATTAGTTACAACGAAAAATTCGTCGAAATTACGGCTCATCAATCCTGCTTTTTGTCAAATCGTTGAAAAATTTAATAATAAGGTTCGTACAAGGCTCATACAACAGTGAAAACACCACCCCTCTAGTCTAGCTATATTCGCTAGTACACAAATGAAACGACAACAAGCTAGCGTCGTCGATATTCATGTTGTTTGACCAAAGTACCTGCCGGCATGCGAGGTCTTATATACGTCGAAAAAGCATCATTTTCACGTCGCGGACTCACTGGAAGAGTATCAGCAGTTGAAATTCATTTCCGTAAATGGCTGAATAAAATAATTTAGTGTTTTTCTTTTTGGGGTGGAAGGGGAGGGAGAAATTCAAAAAGGAAGTTTAATTGACAGTAGCGTTTATAAATAATATCAAAGTTTTATTGTGGATGTATATTTAATTATCCAAACAAGTTAAATTATCATTATCTATTCACGCTATATATTTACAACGATTTACACCATGTTCATACCTAATCGGTACAAAACACCCAAGGAAGATGTAGCTAGTCGCTTTTTGGAAACTAACATTTTTTTTCGTCACATTATTAAGAATAGATTGTTTGTTAGAAATGTGAATAGATTATTTGCATACGATTTAATTTTTGTTGTTATTTATCATTCTCTGTGACTTCTCCAATTTCAACTGGCTTGTAAATATTTGCTTTGCTTTCTTTTAACCTTCCCGTTCATTTCCTCATTTTCGATGAGCAAATCTACCTCTCTTGTCACTCTCAGGTCTCAGCCCACTCGGGACGAAGAAACCAATCAATTGCAAGATCATTGATTCAGCATTTATTCGAATAAATTACAACATTAAAATATGGGTGTTTATTCAATAAATCATAACATACAAACTATTATATTTTCATCAAATTTTAATACACAAATATCAACTGTATAACTATCACAAACAAACCTCGTTTTATCTCTCCCATAAGAAGAATTAATTACATAAGCACCCGTCCCCTTCAAAAAAGTAGGATACACCAAAGGCGATATAGTAAAAATATAGTAAAATTACTAATAATAGTAAAAATTTTTGCTTTCTTTCGATTTATTATTTGTTCTTTTTTAATTTTACACGACGTTAAACAAGCACCCCGTGGAACATGTGCCTCTTAACATTATATGTTTTGATAACGCCCTGGAGCGCTAAAACGAAGAAATACAAAAGACAACAACAATAAACGTGTCAGAGGAAATAATCATGATGAATGAGTGTTTTTTGAGTATCGTTTCAGTCTTTGTAAAACCACGGCTATTGCTGAAATTTGGAATAGTCTTAATACAAAATTTGATAAGTAGTTGCAAAGAAAGGGTTTGTTCTACTTTCTTTCTTCTTGTTTTTCTTCCTTATTGTGAGGTCAAGAAATCCAACGGTAAGAAAATAAATATTGCAAGCAGAAAGAGATCTTCCTAAATTTATTCAAGTATATAATATAAAGATGCTAAATGCGAATAGAGTTGGATAATGATGAGAGTTATGTCAACGATCTCACAATAAATTTTCATAAAATAATAAAAATGAGACGTTTGCTGCTGAAAGTAGAACTGCTTACCATGCAATAACATCATTTTGATCCAGCGCCTAGAAGTTACATTGAAACAAATTAATTTCATTCCTTTTACTACAATATCAGTAGTAGATGTTCCGTTGCAATGAAGCCACCTGTTATGGAGCAGAAGATCAGCAATACAAGATCAGTCATTATTAACCTAAGAAAAGAACAGTGATTGTGTATGGAAATACAATAGACTTGCAGTTATTCGACGCAGCATTTATTAGAACTATTTTTTCTGTTTACGATATTTATTGAAAGAAATATTCTTGTTGGTCATGGCGAGATTGTATGTAAGGGACCATCTCTAAAATTTGTTACCAAGGGGAAGAGTGCTGAATCAATGATCTTGTAATATATTGCTTTATTCGTCCCGAAGAAACCAATCAATTGCAAGCTCGTTGACTTAACACTCTTCATCATAGAAGAACTATTGAATTTTACTTTTTTAAAGCTGATAAGATTTTGGTAACGAATTTTGGAGATGGATCCTAACGAAAATAAGGTTGAATTTCAGGAACTATTTCAATAGAATGACTGGCAGTCTTGATTTGCAATTAGAAAACTGCTTGTTAAACAAGGGGAAAGTCGGTGCTATTCTTATGGATTTATTAAAAGCCTTTGACTGCTTACCACATGATTGGTTAATCGCAAAATAAGAGTCCAAGGTAATTCTGCAGTTACCTTAGCAATAAAAAACATCGTGTCCGTATTTGCACATGTTTCAGTAAATGGCTAGAATCAGCGCTTGGTGTTCCTCAAGGATCAGTTTTGGGTTTTAGGTCAAATGATTTAATGAGTCAGTTA
>JAULBZ010005136.1:0-13775 GCA_032360805.1 Neoturris breviconis | reverse complement strand
CCCCCCCCCCCCCCCCCCCCCGTCTCATATTTGTATTTTTTGCGATTTTTTTTAGAACTGTCGCTATTATGGGTGTGATTTGATATTTGTTTTTTTATTGCTTCAGCTAGTTTATATTTTGAGTAAAATTGTACCAATCTCAAAATATTGATGTTTTACGATGATACATTATTTTTTAATTTATTTTTGCTGCCACAGCAAAAAGTATTGCGAAATTTAAAATAAATTCATGTGAAAATAGTTTTAGAGGTATGATGACCACGGCCACCTTAAAGTATGATGACCTGGGGAAAAATAAATTAATGAAAGGTCAACCAGCGCGAGGCAAACTGGATAAAAACCTTTTATTAATTTACTTTAATATTGGGTAATGTTGGATAATCGAATAAAGAATATTTAATTGTTTTCTTCTTCTTCTAGCAGTCACGGTTTCTCCAACATTTTTTCATCTCTAAGGTTATTGGTATGAATAGCCCAATATAAATGTTGGTTGAGCGGCGTTCGTTGACATACAGACTTTTGAAGCAGTCACATAAATGCAAGATTTGAGATCACGTGGATCAAGTGAAATTCGTGTAAAAAATATTGGATTTCAACATAGAGGAAAAGTTTTAAATTTTAGTTAGCAAGACGAAGGAACAACAGAATTTGTCGAGTTGGAACAAACTTCCTTGGTTGGAAATAAGACCAAAGATTCTAAGGGTCTCTTTATATGGAAACCGAAATATCGCTCACGCGGTAGAACTCGCCTTGCCGACATAACTCATTCTTCAGTTTATATTAGCCCGATATAACCTTAATTTCGTTTCGGCAACCATTCATATGGCCTGAAACATGTATATTTCATGTCGCCTAGCCGACATCTGGGATGAAGAACGCAAGATATTGGTTAAGCAAGATAATTGGTTCGCCATATAAATGCTCTGACGCAGAACATCATTTCAGCGTGTTATATCGGTTGATCAATATATCAGTTTCCATACAAAGAGGCACTAATTCGTCTTATGTCTACTATAAAAATCTCTAGGAACTTCCCGGGATCGCATTAATGTTTTACTTTTGGCGTTGAGAATTTGTCCAAATTCACAAAATGTCTCATTATTTATGTAAACGGTTGTATTCCGATGAAACCAATATGACTCCCTTTCTTTTCCATTTTACCTATTTGATGTTTATACAGCGAAATATCCATAAAGCGGACACTTCGTGCAACAAAAGTATCCGTCATAAGGAGATGTGCACCCTGTAGGGTGTACGTCTTATGCACATTTCAATTTAGGAATTCTTTAAGAGAGCAAAAGAAGGTAGGATAATAGCGGCCCTCCACTCGGCGAATTCATTCGCACAAATTCTGAATAAAGTCATTACATTGATTGAAAGTGACGTCGCTTTCAACTAATACAATAGCTTCATTTAGAATTCGCGCGAACAAATTCGTCTAGCAAAGATCTGCCTTAAATGACGCACAGTGTATGACTACGTCAGACTATCTTAGGAATTATCTCAAAAATTTTGCTCTAAAACCAACTGTTTTTTTTAAATCAACTAAAATTGACAAAATTCAACAAAAATGAATCTGTGCTGAAATGTGTTAGGTCAATGAGCTTGCAATGTATTGGTTTCTTCGGTACAAAGAAACCAATCCGTAAGATCATTGACTCAGTACTCTCCTCTGTAGACTCGAGAACAGTCAAAATGCGCTGGATGGATTTCTTAAACATCGAATGCAGAGGACTATATGGCAATAATTAGCGACGGTAAAATCTAGGAAAACGTTTGATTGAATTGGATAAGAATCTTTCATTTTCACTTTGGAATTGAAAAAAAGAAAATAGCAACGATATGCGACACAAAATATTTGATAGAAATATCAGCCTCATGACATATATATCAAGAAGCCCTGGGGACAAAGTTATACAAATGCACTAACCTGTATGGAGAAATGACAAAAATATGATTCCAATATACAGTATATTATTATATTGTGCCATCATGAAACGTTACCTGGAAGTAAAAATAAGCCTTGCTTAGTTGACAGAATTTTCTAGTGGGTACACGACGTCTAATCAGCATCAAAAAGGACGTCAAAACGACGTCTTTTTGGCGTCGATTGGACACCGTGTGTCAGCAGAGTTATTTCAACCGTCTTTAGTACTTTTAGACAACGAAAAGTCTTTTATAGTGTTGAAATATGCGAAACAATGTGAAACAATCACAATATTTCAGCAGACAAGCATATGAACCCAGATCAATTGTATAAAAAATCTCAAAGCGACGTTGCGATTTAATTTGACTTTGTTTCAACGTCAATCCGACGTAGGGTGGTCCAACGGGATATTTTATCAGAGAGTTTTATTTCATAGCGTATTTTTCAACAAGCTCTTAATTCATTACTTTAGAAAGCAACCAAAAACTGTTAGTCGGCTCAGTATTCTTCTCTTTTTCTGAATAATTATTTTCTGAATATCCACAAAGTTCCGTTATGCTATGTTTCCACAAAACAAAAGATTTACTCTATTATTTTTTTATATCTAATCAGAGTTGAGACGGAACTCAAGTCATAGTAAATTAAAATTAACGGGAAAAGATTAATTGCATGGGCCGAAAAATATTTGATAAATAAAGAAGAATCACACGATAATACGCTGTTGAATACGGTCCCGTATATTCTCCTATATTAACAGAGTATTGTCATATATGGACAGCGTATTGCCATATATGGACAGATATTATTAGATACTTTAAGTGCAGATAAATTCATGCAGCATTATGTTTCGCTCGTTTTTAAATTCGCGCAGTGAAATAAAGATTTTCACGCATACTTAAGTTTGCGCATTTAAACAAATGTGTTAAAACCATGCCTTTGACGAAAGCTAATGTAATTACGCTGCTTGGGCTGTATTAAGCTCGTCCCCAGCCCCTTTTGACTTTTTTTTATTTTTCTCAGACCTTATAGAAAAAGGTGCTGGGGACGAGATTGGGGCTGTATTAAAGCATAAAAATCTTCATAATTTGAAAAAATTAAAATTAAAATTGGAATTGAAAAAGATTTTCCACTATACATTTTCACACCTAGGTTTCTGAGTTACAGTGAAAACATATAAAATAGACTAATTCATTATAAGACTGAACAATGACTCAGTACTCTTTTAATTTTTAGTCGTTAACTATTTAGTACGGTGGCTTGTTTGTGCCATGCATAATTTTATTTAAAATTCCGCTTATAAGTTTGACTTATAGTTATAAGTATGGCTTATAGTTATAAGTGCGACTTATACTTATAAGTATGGCTTATAGTTATAAGTATGACTTATAGGTATAAGTACGACTTATAGTTATGACTTATAGTTATAAGTTACTTATAACTATAAGTCATAACTATAAGTCGTACTTATAACTATAGGTCATACTTATAACTATAAGTCGTACTTATAACTATAATTCATACTTAGTATGACTTATAGTTATAAGTACGACTTATAGTTATAAGTCATACTTATAGAGCTAAAATTTAAATTAAACTATCATGGCACAAACAAGCCACCGTAATTTAGACACCCACGAAAAAATTATTCCAATGTTTTTTATTTATAATATATACTTACTCGTACCAGTATGTAATCATTAATCGCCTGCTTCAAAAGAAGAGATCACATCGCGAAAATAAATCTAAATACGTTCCTTAAGAAATTATCCCCTTTGCTCTCCCTTACAGGACTTTGTGAGAAGAAAAACAGTACAAAAATATATTTTAAAAGCTTTTCGAAGGAGAACAAAATTTAAAATGAGTAAATTATTCAGTTGCAGCGTTTATTAAGAGTGACATCTCACGAAACAGAACGAAAGTCTTTGAAATACGCAAATATTAAATATTTATAGCAATTGTCAATTTATTGTGACATATCAACGGAAGAAAACTTCGAGAATTGTTTCGGATTGAATTTCCGTAGTAAATATTTAACATTTTCGCAACCTTCTTACACCAATGTTTTTGAATCGATAGCACCACATGTTTTGAAAGTATAGTTACAGCATGACTAACGGATACTGGGAATGCAACGAACGAACAATTATGTTAGACATTTTCAAACGATACCCTAGTGGGCACGCGACGTCGTAACAACGTCGCAATGTCGTTTTGACGCAGTTACAACGTTGTTACAACGTCGTGTGCTGGCAGGGACTGACGTTAATCAAATGTCGATTGCTGAGAGGGAAATAACTTAAAAAATCAGCCTGACCCATTAGGTAAAAACTTGCTTCAAGTCCACAGTAAAGACGCTAGAACGTTGGACGACGTTGTTCTAGCGTCTTTACTGTGGATTTTGAACAAGTTTTTTCCCACTGGCTATGCTCAGATTATTTACAGATTATTTACTAGCTTTTAATCCAATAAGACCCGGGCTTTTAGAGGATATAAAAATCCGGGGGGTACAATGTTCCACACCCCGATAACTTTTAAATTATTGCTCCGTTTTACTTGGAACTTGATCACAATATTCCCCAGGCTCTATTATATCCGAAAATGCAATAAAGATTTGCATACGTCATCATTTCATGCAGAATGTGAGTATCCAACCGTAGTACTCGTAAAAACCTGACATGGAAGACTAAAATGGAAATTTAGCTAGAACAATTAATTATAGTGTTATATTTGCTAATTATGAACGGTCTTTCAGCTATTACACAATAAAAAGACGTTGTAATGCCTTGTAGACCAAAATAATGCCATATTCAAAGAATTTGTTTTGAAAATTTCAGGCCCCGAGGGCCGAAAGTGGTTCTAGGTCAGTTTGAAGAAGATATTTAAAAATATTTTTTAGTCAGTAGTTTTCAAATGCAATACCGTGAAAAGTCACTAATTTTAGGCCATATAGGATCAGCTTAGATTAGATTTACTTAGATTAACTTCATTCAGAAGTTATATGGAAATTTCGAGGATCGTGCCATCTCTAACTGCCATTAGGCCTTCAAATATCTCAGAGTGCCACAAGCTGGCAAATGACCAAGTATAACGATAAACCAACAACAGAAAAGCACTTTGACATCACTGCGATGCTATCATATCGTTGGCAATATGCCTTAAAACCTATAACATCCAATAACAGGAAGTACAATTTTCGGAAAATCACTATGGTGACACTATGATATCATTATACGGCTGGCATTATGCCATCAAATTTATCAGGGAGTCACAAGCTGTCCAGTGACCAAGTACCATAAACCTAGAAATTTAAATCATGCCATAAACCTATAAACTATACCATAACCATAGTTTTAGTCATTCGGTGTAACTTCTATAAAGTGGTCACTATTTGAGCAAAGAAAAAGTGTCCGTTTTAACGAAGTGTTCGCCTTATAGAGACTTTATCTAATACACTTGAACCAAAAACTATTAAAAATCGCAATAAACAGTGTCTAAATTACTTCCTCAACTCATAGGAGGAGAACGCAAGTTCTTACATTACCAGTGTGTTCTGACATGCACAGTTACTGGAAAACGTGTGGATAGTGGAGGTGGCTATGATCTGAAGATTCCAATCACATACAGACTTGGTGGACCAAAAACAACCTTAGACTGGGTAAAAGAAGAACATCGAAAAAAAATTAAACGAACCGAAAAAATTCATTCAAAAATGTTTTTCATGAAAATAATAAATATATTTTTAAACTTTATATTTTTCAATGCTCGCTTAATAGAAGGAGATTTAAGGGGAGAATTTAATTTTGAGCTAGAAAAAAGTGTCCGCTTTAACGAGTGTCCGATTTATGACTGTCCGCTTTATGGAGATTTATCTATGGATGACCGCAAATCATTTCAGACTTAGAAATACTGTTTATCTTAACAAAGTGTCCGCTTTATGGTATAACCATGCCAAACTATAACCGTCCATGCCCAATGCCATAAACCTAAAGCTAAGTCATAACCAAAGCCAAACCATATGCATACCGTAAACCTACAAACCTAAATCATGACCAAACCATGCTTATAAACCTATAGCCCTAAATCATTTCATAAACCACAACCATAAACATACCGTAAATATATAAGCTTAAATCATAACCAGACCATAAAAGTTGTCTAATCTCACTGAAGGCTGGGTCAACGTGATTTGTTGCGGAAGGATGAAAGGAAGAAGACAGACTTGATAAACTATACTATCTTTGCCTTTAGCGAGATTGAACAATATTTTTAAGAGAATACCATTTCATACAGATAACCACTAATACAACAAATACAGCAAAAAAAAACAACAGAAGGTACTTCAATCATCGGAGGAGGCATAGAACTACAATCTTGACCAAAGATACTGTGGACAAAGGTAAATTTTTGTCAAAAATTCGAACTTTCAGCTTAGAGGAAAGGTCTATAACTTTGATTAGCAAGACGGATGGTACAAAAATCAGAATTTGTTCCAAAAGCCTGTTTACTCGACTGCTGGAAACAATAGAATTCGTCGAGTTTGCAAAAAGTCATAAGATCTTAAGTCCTACAGTAAGTCCCAAGTCCTAAGTCCTAGGTCCTAAGATCCTAAGTTCCTAAGTTCCTAAGTCTACTCAAAATCTCTGAGATAAATCTCTAGGGACTTCTCGTGGTCGTTTTCCACGTTTTTGTTTTACTTTTGGCGTGTATTGGTGGTCAAAATCTATAAAATGTCATGGGCTGCGAAATTTAACAGAAATTGAATAAGAGGGAGAGCGTTGAACGGGGTGGAGGGGCTTATAAATGGAATGATTTGTGTGCTAGCCATTTATTCTGATCTATAATATGTACTCTATGAGCAACATGACCAAATATTTCTGACAATAAAAACATTGTCAATCACATATCAAATATTATTGGCAAAATATCTCACATAATGTATGAGTTATATCGGCCAATTAACCTACTCTTGTACGATGCACGACGGTGTACCAATTGCATATCAAATGTCGCGTTGGTATATTTGTTAGTGTTAACCAATCCGCTGTGTTCATTTGAAGAAGTTATATTTGGCTATTTCAGCCACTCAATTCTGGTCTGTAAAATACAGAAGAAGCAACGAAATTAATATTTAAAAAGTTCCCATTACAGTTGGGCATTAACACTCAAAATATTAATGCCAAAAATAAATAGCGTATGATTTATAGACAGTTAAACCTGTTTTTGGCATGACATGACTTAAAAATGACTTAAAAATATATCGCATGCGCACTAATGTTCAAATCGGCAAAAGCCGAAGAAATTGACAAACCTGATTGGTTTAATTCTTTGTTTATGTTTTTTCGCACTGAGAGAAAAGCAAGACTCATAACGGAAAATATGACATTTGTTCATAGACCGAGCTAAACAAGCGAAGGTTTATATCGTAGGATAACGATTTACTGCCAAGAACCACAAAATAAAAAACCCAAAAGGGCTTCGTTTATAAGAAAATATTATAACAACCCCTAAATGTAATTTTAAATATCTATGCAGAAGAAATTCCGAATTTTTTAGCATAATTATTTCCTCTAGATATGGGTAGATTTCGCAGATATACTTCATTAAACATTAAGAGGCTAATCTTTACTGGAAATAGTGCAACAAATTTTGCTCTACTTCTTTTGAATTTTTACGATTCGACCAATAAATCACTTAAATCAAAAAAAAGCTGAAAACCGGAGTATTAAACAATTTCAACATGCAGGAGGTGCATGGTTATGTTACCACTACAGTTGAGACACCCATCACCTAGTATTAACCGTTGTCGCATGACAAAGATGCAGAATTACCTTCCTGGAGGTATATTTTATAATTTTGTGTTTTTTATGACTTCCTGGATTTTGTAAAACTTCTTATTTTAAACAACTTTGTCACGCTCGAAATGGTAAACTGCCAATACTACCGATTTAAAAACTTTGTAAAGTAGTAGCATAACCATGCACCAGAAAATTACATGCCATAACTCTCTTGAGAAATAGTTTTCAAATTACAAAAGCATTATCAACGGGCTTAACTGATTTTCATAAGATGACAGTTACAGTTCTTAATGTACGCACTAGGTATGATGTCATTACTAACTACCGTACTTCGCACTGGCATAAACTCAAGTAGCTTTTGCAGACAATCTTACTGGCATCGGAACATTAAATAGACTGAAGCATTAGTAGGATTTGTTTCTTAGATTTTGACCATTTCTCGGCTATTATGTAAATGGAAAATCATGACTGATTGTAAAAGAACAATATCTAGAAAATGCAAAACATTTCTTCTCAACTTCTAAAATAAAAATCACCATTGATTGGACTTAGGAGTCCTAGTTAGTTAGGTAGGTATTGAGAATAACAAAGAAAAATATGTATCTGAAAAAGTTTCCGAATGGATTTTACAAATGGAGAGACTCGCAGAAATAGCTAAAACTCAACCCCATGCGGCGTTTTCTGCGTTTAATCATGGTCTAAGACTCTGCATGATATGTTAAAACCCCTTGATGAAGCAATTAACAAGTTCATCAAAATATTGCTAAACGACCATAACTTCAACCAAGATGAGAGGCTCTTGTCTTCACTACAAGCAAAATTTGTTGGTATGGATATCATAATTCCGTCGATGGTATCGGATACCGAATACAAAAATTCCAGATCCATCATAAAAGATACAAATAAGAACGTAATATTTCAAGAGTTTCGAAATAACAAGACTGAAATAGCGAAATTGAAGAACAACATCAAAAGTGAAACACAAAAATAACATCTATTGAATCTAACGTACATCAAAAGCAAAATCCTTTGCAAAATGAAAACTAGAGCGTTAGAAGGTTCGATAAACTAATCTTCAAAATGGTTAACAGTTCTTCTTCTGAAAGATCAACAATTTGTTATACCATTACCGAGATAGCATTAATTTGCACCTGTGGTGCTTCCATTAACTTTCAACATACACTATCCTGTGCCAAAGGGAGATTCGTCATCGGAATACACAACGAAATTCAAGATTTTACTGCTGAAGTTTTAAAAAAAGTTTGCGTTGATGTTAACTACCAAAACTATCCGGCAAAACATTTCAATCATAAATAAAATCAGATGAAGCAAGAGTGTCATATGTAAGGGTGGTTTCTGGCACAACTAGGGAACTGTTTTTGATCCAAATAAGAGATTTACACCTGTGAGGTTAAAATCTCGAAAAAGATATATGGTTGTTTCTTACCATTTGCAAATTTCAGTTCTGTATTTCTTATTTTTTTACATAAATTCAGAACTGTTTCTTATAAAGCTGTTTCTTATAAAAAAAAAATGTGTATTTGTAAAATTAGACTCTGCTAATTAGACTCTTACAAAGTTACTAAACTCGTTCATTCAACTTATATCAATACCCTTACGAAAAAAGAAGTGATCCCCAAGTGAATTTTAAAATATTTTTTTAACGCCCGCCCTGTATTTAGCGCCCACATTAAATGCCCTCTTAGAACCAATATAATTTTATTAGCGCCCGGGCGCAAATCTTTTCCGATTAAATGTTTGAGTGAACCAAAGCTTTGAGAGTGAAGTTTCTTTTTCTTTTTTTTCCCGCAAACATTTAAAATGTTTGCGAAACCTACATTATAATAATATTAAACTTGTTGATATTTTTCATAGCATGACATCGAGGCTATCTAAAGGGGCTATCATTTATTATTACAAACGATGATTTAAAGTAAATTTTATAAAATATTAAAAATATCTGAATAATTCTTAAATATTTAATGTGAACCAATGAAAATCATGAATACTTCAATGCATGTAAATCATGAGAATGATGAAAATTATGAATTTCTCCGTTCATTCAACACATGTTAACGATATCAAAATGAGTCAATGCCTATATCTAGATCTTTACATAGGTAGAGAATGACCTGAAAACTCAAACGGTTAGGATATACTACATGCTAGGAAATCATAGCAACGTGCTTAAAAATAATAACGTTGTAATAATTTATTATGTTTTTGAGTAGCATGTAATGTGAAGTTGAGAGGACTGTTTGATAACAAAGAAAACATGGATACATTGTTTATTATTTGCTTAACTTTATTGGGAATAGTAAAAGGTACATTATCTATTTTATTTTAAGGATATTTACAATGAACTAGGCCGAATCGAAATACGATCTGAATACGATCTATACATAAGAAAAATTCGATTATTGTAAAAAAATAATCTTTGGTGTGATCTCTTTTCACATCAAGTATTACTGAACTATCCGAAGTAAAGAAATGGTTAGCACAGGATATTGTGGAGGCGGATCACCACTAGGCGAATTCGTTCGCGCAAATTCTAAATGAAGCCATTACAATGGTTGAAAGTGACGTCACTTATATGTAATAGCTTTATTTAGAATTCGCACAAACAAATTTGCCTAGTTCCACTAAATATTAAATGTTACACAGTCCGAATACAGAGTTATACGGGTCCGCATTCAGTAGTCTTTCACGCTGTGTAAAATATCCAAATTCGTCTTCGTCAACTTTGCTGAGTATAGAACTGACATTCTACAGATTATCCTGATTCCTAGTTCTAAAAACTACTGTGTATTAAGATCTAAATAAGTTCAAATAAAATAATACTTTTTCATATAAACCTTTTCATAAAACAATGAAACGAGGTGTTTGTTGCTTAAAGTAGAACTTGTTACAATGCCATAACTTCCTTTTTGTGCAGTGATTATTTTTTGAAAAGGACTATTCCTGCTTCTACCAGAACAACCCGAATATGGTTCCGTAGACCTTACTCCTATTAATTTTTGCGCACCTTTAATTTTTGCGCATTTAAAGGAGCACGAAAATTAAGTTCGATTTTGGCTACTACTTTTGACGTATCTCTAGCGGTGAGTTAACTTAGTTGACAGTCAGAAGAGAGGAAGAACTAATAACTGATGTGGATTCTCTGAGGACATTAAACTTCCGGTTACTTACTTACTTACTCACTTATATCAAATTATCAATATATTAGACCAAAGGGAGATTATTGAGCTCGACATAAATACATACCCGACATAAATTCGACCCTTTAGCAACCATATATTTTAACATCATTTATTTCCCAGTAGGCAAGGGCTTTTTAATCGCCATTTGTGATATTGATTAAACAGTCCGTGCCAGCATACATACTGTGTGGGTCGATAAAATTATTAAAACAGTTTTTCTATTTGTTTGATATCGTAAACAGTAATACTAATGAAGAATCTCTGCGAAAACTGATTGAACTTCAGGGGGCTGACCTTCACAAATGAGCTTAAACGATGCAGGTGAAACGATACTAGATAGAATATGATAAGAAGAAGCCGGTCAAAACAAAGTTTCAGCTAACACGGTGAACAAAATAACTTACTGATTGAGTATTATTTCGGTAGCATTTTATCACGACGTTATTCTCAGTAGGAATATTTCTTTACAACGAATCTTATTCTATTAGATCTCAACTTTTCAAAAACCTCACATACTTCATATAAGAAAATTAATGTTCTTGTTTTTTAAACAATGGGTTTTTCATCGCCAAATTTATAATCCTAAACGTGTATTCTTTTATTAATATTTTCAATTTTTTTAATGAAATGGGGTGATGTTTTTTCAAACAATTTATAAAACATGAGATATACTCCCATAATATTAAAAATCTCTCTCCCGATAATATTTACTCAAGCGGTTCTTGTTAAAGTCACTTTATTTGATTATTTGTGAGAGAAATCAGCCTTCTCGTATCACGCTATCTAATCTTCCCAGTGGGCATAAACTTGTTCAAAGTTAACAGTAAAGACGCTAGAACAACGTCGAACGACGTTGTTCTAGCGTCTTTACTGCGGACTTTGAACAAGTTTTCGTCTATTGGCTTTATTGCAAGAAAGTACAATTAATTGACCACGAAAAGAAAATATAGCAGCCGCGAAGAATAGTACACCATGAGGATTCAAAGAACTTACCATCTCCTTTAACCTCCTTCTCAGGGCTACATATCAATAAGAAATACGGAGAACGGCTCTCCGTAAAGGCAAGAAGTCCTGGTAATGAGATCGCCGTCTTCTTTAAAAGTAATTAATGTTAATAAAATGTTTTCTATAAGGAGAGGGAAATGAGAACGCTCAGAAACATCGAATTGAAAAATATTGAGCTAAGAAACGCTTACAATCGTAGATGTAAACAACGTATTCACCTAGTGAGGATCCAACTTTACAGGCTATTTAAAACAATTCTGAGCCTCAGTCAGCAGTCACTACCGAGAAGTACCGAGTAGTACCGAGTAATATTAAGTAGTGCCGAGTAGCACCGAATAGTACCAAGTAGTGCCGAGTTACTACTACCCGGTAGTGGTTAAGGACTGGTGTTCGGGCGTGAAATACTTTCGGGGAAAAAATTGTCCGAAAGTTTTTAATCTGATATACACGTATACTTGACAGTTGACTTAGTATTAATGTTGCTTAAAAAAATTATAAAATGTTATATAAATGTTGCTTAGTAAAAAGTCCGGATTTTCAGAATCTAAGTTTTCAGTACTGAAAATCAATGATAAACGGCCCTTAGCAAAATATATTAAACAGGTATAATTGTGACTTTTCAGCAAAATTTTCAGTTTACGAAAAATATAGCTATAAATGAATGGTTGCTTGTGATTGTGATATTGAAAGTTGTTTAAGATTTTAACCGCCTAATACTGGTTGCTTTTATAAACAATGAGCATATTGACCCTATTCAGGTCGGGTTTTTTGAGGCTCTGAGCTCCCCCTCCATAACTTTTGATGTACATGGTGTAAAGTTGAAACTGTTAGGCAAACACTTAGTTAACATTTTAGTAAAATAAATTTTTTTGATGACGTCATTACTCAAGATGACGACATAAAGGGAAAACAGGTGGTGTAGAAAATAGATTTTTTAGGTGAAATTTTTTACAATCCTGGAAAATAATACTGTAGACAAAGTGAAATTTTAGCCAAAAGTCGAAATTTCAACTTAGAAAAAATGCCTATAATTTTGATTAGCAAGACGAATGGCACAAAAATTTTGTTCCGAAAGCCTGGGTACTAGGGTGCTGGGAACAACAGAATTAGATAAGTCTATTAGATAAATCTCAGAGATAAATCTCTAGGGACTTCTAGTGGTCATTTTCAACATTTGCGTTTTGCTTGTGGTGTGTATTGCTTGCTAAAATTTGTAAAATGTCTATTATTTTATTTACAGGATTGTAGTCTTAAAAACTACTCACTCAAAGGTTATGCAACAAAGTTAGGGTTAAGACTGACTAATTGTTGTTTTCTGTCTTACTGATCGTTAGATGAACAATCTCCATTGAAAAGTAGCAAAAATAACACCATATTAATGAAAGCTTTTTGTCTGATAGTTTTTTGGACGAAATTCTCAACAAATAAACAGTATTTGTTTTTAACAATAAAATTACAGTAACACGAAATGAACGATAATAAAAACTGTTATTTATAAAATACAGTAGACAGTAGAATTAACGAATACTGGATTTAACAAAATTTTTCGATTTTTTTTAGAGTTATCATAATTTACATGCATAGAAATAAATGTACGCTATAAATTTCTTTCCGAGCTTGCTCTCTGCTGATTGATTGATAAAAGTATAATTTGGCAAGTGGAAATATCCGCCTTTAGATTGGACCTGTGGCTAAGCATGTAAAAAGTATTGTAATGTCTCTAAAAAACTCGCATCCTAGTGGGCAAATATTAGCCTGAGTTCCAGTCCCTAACTACGACAAGTACTACTACTACTTGGCGGAGTTCGGGACTGGAACTCACGCTCGACAATATTTGCTCACTGGACT
>JAULBZ010005135.1:0-13775 GCA_032360805.1 Neoturris breviconis | reverse complement strand
TTTGGTAAAGTTACATCAAAAGACTTGTGACGTCACTGATGCCACCTGATGGTATGTAACTTTCTGAGTTTGTCACTTAACTAAAGTTTATTTTTCTTTGATTCAAGAACATCTATTCTGTTTTATTAGGTATAAACATTTTTGGATTATTTTGTATGAAGGGAGCTGGGAGCAAGTCACCCCCTAGCAACTTCTGAACCACTTGCAATGAGAAACTGACAGTTTCTACACAAATTACATATTTTCATAGCAATATTTTGGTAAAGTTACATCAAATTACCTGTGACGTCACTGATGCCACCTGATGATGGGAAACTTTCTGAGTTTGTCACCGAACTAAAGTCTACTTTTATCTGATTCAGGACAATGTTTTTCTTTTCTGTTTTATTAGGTATGGACTTTTTTGGATTATTTTGTATGAAGGGGGATTTGGAGCAAGTCACTCTCTAGCAACTTCTGAACCACTTGCAATGAGAAACTGACAGTTTCTACACAAATTACCTATTTGCATAGCAACATTTTGGTAAAGTTACATCAAATTACCTGTGACGTCACTGATGCCACCTGATGATAGGAAACTTTTTAAGTTTGTCACCGAACTAAAGTCTACTTTTATCTGATTTAAGAAAATGTTTTTCTTTTCTGTTATATTTGGTATGGACTTTTTTGGATTATTTTTTATGAAGGGGGAATTGGAGCAAGTCACCCCCTAGCAACGTCTGAACCACTTGCAATTAGAAACTGACAGTTTCTACACAAATTACATATTTTCATAGCAATATTTTGGTAAAGCTACATCTAAAAACCTGTGACGTCACTGATGCCACCTGATGATAGGAAACTTTCTGAGTTTGTCACCGAACTAAAGTCTATTTTTATCTGATTTAAGAAAATGTTTTTCTTTTCTCTTTTATTAGATATGGATTTTTTTGGATTATTTTGTATGAAGGGGGTATGGGAGCAAGTCACCCTCTAGCAACCTCTGAACCACTTGCAATGAGAAACTGAAGGTTTCTACACAAATTACTTATTTTCATAGCAACATTTTGGTAAAGCTACTTTAAAATACCTTTGACGTCACTGATGCCACCTGATGATGGGAAACTTTCTGAGTTTGTCACCGAACTAAAGTCTATTTTTCTCTAGTTTAGGAAAATGTTTTTCTTATCTGTTCTATTAGGTATGGACTTTTTTGGATTATTTTGTATGAAGAAGGCTTGGTTCAAGTCACCCTCTAGCAACTTCTGAACCACTTGCAATGAGAAACTGAAGGTTTCTACACAAATTACTTATTTTCATAGCAACATTTTGGTAAAGTTACATCAAAAGACTTGTGACGTCACTGATGCCACCTGATGGTATGTAACTTTCTGAGTTTGTCACTGAATTAAAGTCCATTTTTCTCTGATTCAAGAAAATGTTTTTCTATTCTGTTCTATTAGGTATGGACTTTTTGGATTGTTTTGTATGGAGGAGGCAGGGAGGGGGCAAGTCGCCCCCTAGCAGATTTCTGAACCTGCTGAAGGTTTATACAAGAATTACCCATTCTCATATAAACATTTTGGTAAAGTTGCACCAAAAGACCTGTGAGTGACGTCATTGAGGTCACCTGTTGATCGGAAACTTTCTGAGTTTTCACAACAATTGGTTTTTCAATAGTTCAAGGCAGTTTACGAAGTTAGCCATATGATTTTCTTATTTGTATAGGGTGCCAAATCTTGTTTATTGTTTTGTTAAGCTTTCTTTGAAATGTTGTTTGGACCATGACCCATAACGTTAGGATTAAGGGAACGTTTTTGTTCCAATTTCTTATAGATTAAGTCAAATAGATATAAATAAACTGAAGGTTTTAAATAAATATTTGTTTTTAAAAACGTTATAGAAGAAAAACATTGGGAGAGAAGAATGAGTTCATGTCAATATAAATAGGATTAAAATAATTTAGTGCTAAATTACTCCATATTTTTTATTAAGTTATATATTTTGTGTTATCTGTATCCTTTTTTTTAATTTGTACTGATTTTCTTGTGTAAATTTTGCAGACCGAAATAGAGCATCTTCTTTTAAACACAAATTAGTGTGACTAAATATTAATTAGAAGTTATCACGTAAATATCTTGGGGTTATTCTAAGTGGATCACGTCACTGAAGTGTTGAGCTGGCCCCCATATATAAGCAAACATAACCCAATGTACATCACATATATATTTGTGTTTATTTTAAATCTATTTTATATTATTTTATTTATTTATAATTATGTTCGTGTCCATTAATGATATTCTTCAAATTTATAAATTTTACAGATTACAAATGATGTATTTATCCGACCAGAATGAAGTCTGCTTTGTTTTAAAAACATATATTATGGGTAATTTCTCGTTTTGCTTATTCTTGGTATGTTACTCAACAGTAATATAATTCCTTTTTGTTACTTTTTATAAATCACGTGACTGGGATTTTAATTCTTACAATCAGAATCAAATAACATTTTTCCTTTTATTTTTTTCCTTCTTACTCTATTTCCAAATAACCATACGAAAATGTTTTTAATTATTTCTTTGTGTATTTTACAGAATGAAACTTGGTCAATGTCAAATGTGTGGATAATTACCCAGTGGGCATCCCAGTTTCAACTTTGTTCTAGAGTCTTTAGCGGACTTTGAGCAACACTAGCGTTTATATTCTTTGTATATCAGCAACATAATTGGTACCAGCTAAAGCATATATCGATTTTGATGCAAAAAATATTCGATATTGTTTTTAAGATAAAGTAAAATGATAAAGCAGAAAACGAAAATAGAAATATTTCATTGTTATTATAGGATGCTACTGCATATCACGTGACCTATTTCCATCTATGACGAGTCGTTTCATTGGTTAAGCATATTTTAAGTATGTAGATGACTCACAACTTCTTTATACTTCTTTATAAAAGGGTTATAAATTTGTATACTTTACAGACCGGGTTAACATTTCATCGATCAGAGAATAATGTCACAATTGCTGCCTGGAAATATTTGAGTTCAGATCAGTTTGATAACTATAATTTTTACTTTGCAGAAGAAAATATAACCAGTTGGGTTGAAGGGAGGCAATTTCACAGGTACGTGCAATCCATGATTCTATCTATTTGTTGACGATAACATTGTTTTTTGTTACTTTTGTACATCAATTTACATTGATTTGCACTACAAAATTTTTCTCTGAATATTTTTCATTATTATTTCTTTGCGTTTAAAATACAGACCAGAAATGGTCTTAAAACATATTTGAGATTGATTGATCCATTCAATCTTTTTAATATACATTGATTTACACTACACTAATTTCTTCTCTGCTTTTTTCATTATTATTTCTTGCGTTTAAACTACGGACCAGAATATAGTCTTGAAACGAACATAACTAAGAACTATTCATCCAATCATTCTTTCTTTAGTTCATTCATTCTCCATTAAGAAAATTGAAAGTATTTACTTAATACATAACATTGACCATGTTGCAAGTTCAGATTTTTTGTTAGCAGTTTTCTTGACTTTCCTTCTTTGCTTGCTAAATTGAATATACCCACCTGGACGAGATGAGAATGACTAGATTCTACCCACTGAGCGAAATCTTGTTCAATCCGCAGTAACGACGCTAGAACAACGTTTTAACGTTGTTCTAGAGTCTTTACTGCGGACTTTGAACAGGAGTTTGCTCACTCGGTAGGGTGAAAAATGTTAATGCCATGATTTCCACCAATTCCAATGTTTGTTGAAACACAATGTACTTTTTATTTGTCAAGCATACTCTTTGGTTTACTTTACCTGGTATTGGCTCACTTTATCCACTATAGTCAGTACTACATTGCTGCCGTCGCTTGTTGATCATATTGCATATATCTTCCTCTGTAGCTGGTTAATAAACTCTTTGAACACCACAACTTTGGAGTGAGTGCGACCATGGAAAAACAATCCGGCCATCAATGAACACAGCCTTATGTACTTCTTAATGAATTTTTTTCATTGCAAATGAATCGTTGGTTTTAAAAACAAAAAAGTCGATAAAGCTTTGACCAAACTTTGTGTATTTTTAATCAGGCATGTTCTCCCCGGGTTTTGTCGCAATTAAATTCTTTTTTCTTATAAAAACTCGTGATCAGCATCGTTGTTTGCTGTTTTCCCCAGTGAGTAAGAACTTGTTCAAAGTCAGCAATAAAGACGCTAGAACAACGTCGAATGACGTCTTTACTGTGGACTTTGATAAGGTTTTTGTCTACTGGGTGGTTTGCCTTGATGTTTCATGCGCATTTTCTTGATATTAATCACTTAGGGCGCTAAAAGACTCGCGAAGTTAACAATATATATTGAGGCAAGTGGTCCCAGTATTTATAAAGAACATATGCTTACGAAAAGAGTGTGGTAATTTCGATAATTCCCTTCACTTGGAACGTAAATTTCTTTGATCAATTAGTTAAAAATGGGCGTTTTTGGAAGTTGGGCGGTAAGATCTAGTATAAATCATTAAAACAGGCGAGACTAAGTCAGTGTTTCGCAAGAGTTGACCATTGATAGTCTAAGATTGGAAAATAGAAATTCAAAGAAGTATTTTTTGTAAATTTTAGGAGTGGAAGTATGGTTCTAATAAAAGTGACAGCATCGGACAGTAAGTTTGTTCTAGCAAATACTTTTGAGTAAGCTTGGTGAGGTTTGAATAATACTTTTAAGGCTTATTTAGTATATCTACGTCGCCTAACACTTCGGTATGTGGGTATCTAAGAGAAAATCCGTTATTTTGTTTTTTTTGTGTGTTTACTTTCCCAAGTCGATGCAACGTCCCATGCTAGTTTTATTTCACAGCGTGAATGAGGGTCCCGCATATCTGCATATTCTCTCTGTGTACTGTCATAGCTATGTGGTGCATACAAAGTCCGAGTATGTAGATAAACGGGACATGATTTGGTATTTGTTTCCAAATAATATTTTATAGATCACCACCTTTTGTAGCTACAACAGTACTTTTGTAAATGATATATCTTTACCCGGAATTTACCGTAACCTATTTGTAACCTATGATTTCTGCAGTCTTTTTAACATTTCTGTGTTTTTTTATATAAAATTAGGTATGTAGAAATAACATAGGATGGCTATACTTTTTGAAGACGATAAACAAATTGATTTTTGGTGTTTTCATCAATTTTATCAATACTTGCTTGCTTATAAGAATTCTTGATTTTGAATCCGATAGTCAAGGATTCCCTCTTTGCTTTATTCGATTTTTTCTTTGCCTTATAATCTGCCGTATGAGATTTTCGGAAAACAAAAAAGGAAAGTCAGAGTGTAGATTACAAGGCTAAACTCCACACCATAACTGGGTAAACAGTAGTAGCTTTTTAAAATATAACTCTAAACGAAGGGATGAAACCCAATAGGCCAAAACTTGTTCAAAGACTGGAACGTCGTTCTTGCATCTTTACTGCTGACTTTGAGCATGCGTTTGCTTACTGGGCCGTTTTTGTCTCCATAAGGTAAGAATATTGGGAAGTTTTAATTGACCATCACAAGGCCTATCAAAAGCATCCCTATATTCAAATCATGCTGTAATAGCCTAATTTTAACTAGCGTGGAAAATGTTTAATGGAGATGTATAGAATACTATTTAGTAACTGTTGTTCGTTTAGGGGTATATACGTATCGAATTCACGTGCAATGTACAAACAACATAAAAGATACCAGCACACAGGTAACTCATCTTATATTATAGTTTATTTCTTAAAAATTAAATATACAAGAAAATAGTCCTGATTGTCGATTTTGCAAAGAATTGTCCTACAGGCATATGACAGGCATCATCAAAACGACGACGCAATATTGTTTTGATTTTTGACGTTGATTCGACATCTTGTGCCCACTGGTTTGATTTTCTTGTACAGTTAAATATTAATTTTAAAGGAATATCTATTCGCCAAAACAGTTCAAATCTGTGCTCAAAAATCTCTCCACCACAGTTTGTCGTCGATCATCCCCCCCTCCCCTCCCCCTATTATTAACAAACATATAATAAATAACTTTCATATATTTTGTTAATGTTACCCCCTGGCAAACAAATATTAAAGGAGAATTTCTGCGATAAAATATTCAATACCAGGAAGTTATAATGGTCAGGAAAAAGTTAAGCAGACACAGCTAATATTACGTTTGGCGCTCCCCCTGCAGGTACACATTGTTTCGACGTTATTCTGACGTCGTATACTGGCAGGGTCTAGGATGACATAATTTTAGAAAATTAATGATCAAGTTTTTACAAATTGATTAAGAAAAGAAAAATGGTATGATGATTACGACTACATGAAAAGCAATAATAAAATCCAACAGAGCTACTCCTGCAGTCACAAGGCGTATACACAACGGCGAAAATAGGTTGTTGTGTCATCTAGACGTCAAAACGACACTACTTTAACCCTGTTAACCATAGGTTTTTTCGTTCGAAACTAGATGGGGGGTACACGCCGTCATTGTTTCCCTAACCGCTAGTGCTTATGACATGAAACTTGGTACACTTGGAACAACTCAACACAAACACTTTGGCAAACAATTTGGCCTGATGACGTCACTGATATTTGCTATGACGTCATTAATAACAGAGAATTTGCGGTCTATACAATGCTGTAAGTAGACAATGGTCTTTTATTTCCAAACCACTAACGCTTATGGCATGAAACTTGACATACTTATGGAACAACTCAAAACATTGAACGCTGTTCTAACATTGTTTTGCTGACTCTAACTTTATTTTGCTGACAGGTTTTTGCCGGCTGGGAGGAAATACAGAAATAGAAATAAATCTCAGTGCGCATACGACGTCGGAACAGACGTCGCAACGTCATTTTTACGTTTTTTACATCGTCGTGTGCCGGCAGTGATAATTCCATTGCATATTACTATGCAGTGGGCGCACCATGTTGGAACAACGTCCAAACAACGTCACGATGTCGTACCAAAGATATATTCTCTTGAATATTTCTTGGATATCTCCGTCATACCAGCTGCTCCCTGCAGGCACACGCCTGTTGAAACAACGTTAAAAGGATGTCACGACGTCGTTTCAACGTTGTTTCAACGTTTATCCGACATCGTGTTGTCATACATCATAACACACTCCATATGCGGAGTTATTAAGAGGTAATGGTTGCTTTCTTTCCAGTGAGCAAAAACTTGTTCAAAGTCCGCAGTAAAGAAGCTAGTAAAACAAGTTCGTTCGACGTTGAGCTAGCGTATTTTCTGCGGACTTTGAACAAGGTTTTTCCCACTGGATTACAGTGTATAACAGACATGACCAAGAGGGATAATTCATAATGACATACTGCATGCACCCCAGCGGGAAAAAACCTTGTTTAAATTCAGCAATAAATACTGTAGAATAACGTTGAACGAACCGCGGACTTTGAACATGTTTTTGATCACTGGGATATCATCTTGGTTTATCATCGTGCCACATCGAAACAAGATAAATTGCTTTTTTATAATTACATAATAAAAATATTTGCAAAATTGATTGTTTCTTTTGACAAAAGAAAAACGCTACTTATAAAAATAAACAGATGACATTAATTTTAAAGTTAAAGATACTCATCTAATCGTCTAGCATAACGTTATCTTTTACCAACATGTTGCTATGGTCTATACAGCATGTTGATAAACTCCATCCACGAAATATTAGTTTGTAACATAGTCACAAGAAAGAAAGTCTGGAAACATGGACCGTTTGAGTTAAGGTTTTATTTTAAAAGGTACCGACGGCCCGTATTTTACTGTCGTGAAAGGAGACAGAATTGTAAACATGGCTGCTGCGAACTGTGATTTCCTAGCTGCAGATGAACTAAATTCTTTATTTATCGCAATAGAACAGGAGTTACTTGAGGAAGATGTAGTTTTTGCAACAGAGATATTAACATTGTAGTTGAGGAGATAGAAAATGTAGATCAGAAAGCCGTACACCCTTGTGATATGTGCATGGTCTGACTTGCGATAGAAACACCAAACACCCAGAGACTCAGAACTTTTCAAAAGCATCAGAAAAAACATTATTATTGAATTTTACCAGTATACATACAGCATACTTATACAGTACACTGTACTACATTCATCATATAAGGTAAGTCAGCAACATGTACTGTATGCTACTTTAACATATGTCATACAAATAGAATTTATTCAATATCAAGGCTGAAAATAACTGCTAGTTATCACTATGAAGGAGAGATATATCAGAATACTTTCAGCCAATTTGGTCACAGTGGTGACTGGCAGTTATTTTAACTGCAATATAAACATGCTTTGAAAATCGGAAGATGAGGAACCTCAATTGTTATTTTAGATGAATAAATCGCTTGAATGAATAAATCCTGGATATGTCCACTATTGGTCATATGTCATTGGATCAATGTCGAAAAAATGTTGAATTCGACGTTGATCCAATGTTGTGTAATTACAGGGTATATATCCAGGAAAGTTATTTAAAATTGACATACAAGCAATATGATCTTTCCAAAACCTTCCGAAGTGGGCTACCTTGTTCACCATTCTGGCTTTTGCAAGGAGCACCAACAATTCAACAGTGTACACTGGCACTACACCATATTTTATAAAACCATATTACTTATAAGCCTGAGGTTCTTTCAACACTTAAAATAACTCAGAAAACACTTGTATTGGTACTGTACTACCTTGGTAAGAATACTTTGCGGTCAGAAAGTTTTGCAGAATTTATTTTTGCATTTTTGTCCATCATCTGCAAAAATTTCTTCTGCTGAACTCTAAAAAACATTATTCCGCAAAAAAAAATAGATTTACCAAACAGATTTTCTATTTTCAAATAAGATTAGGAAGACAATAATTTGTTCTTCATACCTCATCTGCAAAATCAATTCCACAAATTCTAAATGTATTTGTACATCCATAAAATTTAATTCCGCAAAGTTCACCATTTTTGAAGGCTTCATCTATATTAATATATTCAGCAGAATTTCCTACCACAAATACTTTTTACCTCAAGGTATGTATATGTTTTGACAGTTGTAGCTACAGAATCTCCACACATAAATTCGAGTAACATTATTATGTTATGAAACATATCCTATGCAATTAAGATATTAAGGTATCTATTAAAAAGAATCATTTACAGTAGCAAAGAAAACACTTGAAAGTATGTCAATTACCTATTAACCCTATTTTATCAGGGGGAGGGGCAAAAATGCCCTACCCCGCGGTTTGTTATTAATAAATTTTTTTGGAGTAGTAAAACGACTGAAATTTCACAAGTCATAGGCAATATCTATTACAAACGTTTTTGTGGAAAAAAATATGTGGTGGTCGTGGCAGTAGTAAAGAAAAAACTAGTTTTTTAGTGTCAAAATCCATATTATATTTGAATTAGCATATTTGTACAATTAATATCTTGCTATAAATAATGTCTTCATTAATGAATGAATCATTATTTCCGTTATATTTGGTCGAAATAACCCATTAAAAACTATTTACATATTTCAATTGTTTTCAAGAAATGATATTGTTCTCAAGAAAATAGAATGGCAATGGCCTACTGTGTAACATTAGATTTGGTAAGAACATCATCTGTACCAATTTTTATTAAGAAATTCAAAGTAGTTTAGAAGTTAACCCTATTCCAGGCCGGGCTTTTTAGGGGCTCTGAATAACCTCTTCCCCCATTCATACCTTTTGATGGAACCATGTTATAGTGTTGAAACTTTCCTTAACGTTAGGTCAATACTTAATTAACATTTTTGCATATTTTTCTTGATGGCGTCATGATGACGTCGATACGGGAAAACAGGTGGTGCAAAATAATTTAAGTGGATTTTCTGTATCCTAACTATATACAAAAATAATAAAAAAAAATATATATTTTTTTTTTTACCACCTGTCAAAAATTTAGTTCGTAGGAGAAAGTTATCCCTAGTTACCGAAAAAAAGACAATTTCAACATGATCCTAGATAAACTGTAGGAAAAAGTTATGTAAAAATAATTAGCAGCCTGAATGAAGGGGTGGGGCATTTATCCCCCCCCCCCCCCTGATAAAATATGCTACCCAAAGGAAATAGAGTTAATACAAACGATATCCATTTTATCTTTTGTTATAAAATGTAATCTCTACATTACCTAAAAAACTCGTTCAAAATAACCACTATTTATTTTTTTATTTTTTTTTTTTTTTTGACTAGGCCCGAAAAAAAGAACAGTCTAAAAAAAGGACTTAAAATTTGTATTTTGGCCTAATAGATATAATGTTGGGTAAGAGTTTTGGGTAAGAGTTTTGGATTGTATAAAAACTGCAAAAAATGTAAAAAGTAGCCAAAATCAGCATTTTTATGTGTTTGGACTGCGAAAAAAAATCCCAAGGATGTCGTTTTTTAAAAATAAATGCAATCTTATCGACTGTTTACAAGAATTTGTGAGCTTTCGCTGTTACTAAAACATTTTTGACAAAACTATCCACCGGCAAAAAATTTGAAGGATTTTCTATAGTAAGTGACCACTAAAAAAAATATATTAAATTGAGATAAGTACAGATCAATCTATGATAACTATTGCGAAAAATGTCAGGTATAGGCATACACTGAATTAGGGCACCCCAGTACAAGTAGGGTTAAAAAATTTAATGTACTAATCAGCATAAAACTGTGGTCAAAATAAGATCGATATATATATAATATGATCACTGTGAATTTTTAAACATACCTTGAGGCTTTCTAGTAGCTATGCTTAAATGTCACTCCTCCGTGATTACTTACTCTATAAAACAAATAAAGTGGCTTTTAAGGCTAGGCACGTGTCTTTCTACTTATGCTACATGATTATCTTTAATGTAAAAAAACAACAAAAAATATGTTTTTCTGCATGGTACTAGAGCTAAGTCAATGTATACTGTATATGTAGTTTTAGCTATAAATAAAATGTATGTTGAACATTCATACACCAAAATGATGTCTATATATACACTACACTACTCTTTGTCCTATGCATGAATAAGCCAAGAAAAATATTGATAAGTTCAATGCATAGCATACTATGCATACAACAAATAGGTGAGGAAGCCAGCATGCTAGTCCACCAAATTAATAGGTACTTTGGGGATATTGACTGGCACAAGTCCCATAAGCTGCAAAGGCGACTCCACAGGAAGGTAGGAAACTCGAGAAGGAGCATCAGCCGCTCTCTCTTCAATATATAGAGAGAGCAGTTGTGCAAGTTGTGCGTGAGAGTAGAAGATAGAACCGAGCACTGGCTCTGCGTGTAGCAGAGCTATAAATAGATGGATGCAAGTGCTTAAATGTGTTGCTGAAATGTGTAGAAATATGAATCCCTTTGATATAACTACAACATTACTTGATTCTACATAACACTACAGTTTTCCGTAAGACATAAAGCACTTATTCAAGCGAATTTCAAGGTATTTCAGGCTACTCCCCAATGTTTACCTTTCGCAAGTAGCCATTTTGAAAATTCTGTCCCCTCGAAAGTAGATTGGTTCGAGTAAATGATACAAAGAGTTAGAACAATACAGCATTGTTTCATCTTTCGTGTGACTATGTTTCTAAAGATAATATAATAGATGATGATGTTAACGCTTATATTTTGATTGAATAGAATATAATATATAAACATTTATGTTTCCGCCTGGAATGATTCTATAAACAACATATTTGTTTCTATCAACAGTTAGTTAGTGTTTTTGTTTGTTTATCTCAGTAGCAGCTACATGCAAAAAGTTGTAAAGTTGAGATTAAAAGAATTTGAAAACGTGCTGCATGCCAAAAGTAGGATGGTTTCAAACATCACCAAGGTGTCCAGTATAAATCAATTGAAAGGGGTAGAGATAGAGGGTGTGGCAGAGGACGGGGTACAATAAAGCAAAACTGATTAGCAATATATTGCTTCAGAGTATCGTTAATCAGATTTACTTAATGTATTTGTGTATCTATTTACTAATAGAATGTTAATTTTTACTAAGTAAAATCTTTTAAGACAGATATCTCAGAATCAATTTTTAGGAGGTATAAACACTATTCAGGTCGGGAAGGGGGGTAATTTAGTTCCCCCTCTCATATTTGTTTTCATAACTTTTAAACGAATGGCTTGTATGACAAGAAATTTTGGAACTTTTCATACAATTCATCTAGGATCATTTTGAAATAAAAGATTTTGGGTAACTACGAATAATTTTCCCCTAGCAACCATATTTTTGACAGGTGATAAAAAAATATTTTCAAAAATAAAATATTTTCTTCTTATTTTTGCTTGAAAAACGTTTTGGTATTTAGTTTTACAAAAGGTTTTTCGGCACCACCTGAATTTCAATGATGACGTCATAAGGAGTGATGACACCATCGGGAAAATAATTATGCTAAAATGTTAATTATGTGTTGACCTAACTTTCTGGAAAGTTTCCACACTACAGCATGGTTTCATCCGAGGTTTGGAGGGGGGGGGCAAAAAACCCGGCCTGAATATTTTAATAGAGCAGTTTAGGAAAAGTTATTTCCAGGGAGGGAGGCTCCTGTAAGTTTCATGTTATTAGTGTTATTCAAGCACAAGTTATCTTAAAATAATGAATCATTGCTTTATGTGGGATTCCCTTATGTCAAAATAGGTGGTCTCAGATTATGACTATATTTTTTTTTGATCCACTGACGTAACTAATCTGAAACTTTTACAATTCGTGTCTTATAGAAAGTTGGAAAAAGTCAGAAACTTTCAATACTATTGCTTTAGTGGTTAAGACGTTATAAATAAAAATGTGTCGGATTCCGTCACTCTCCTCTTCCCCCCACAGTCACTTGAAATAGGGTTAAGAGAAAAATGTGTTCTTTTTTCGAATCACGCTTATATGAAACACACCATATGCTCAATAGAATCCTCGTGTAATTCTCTTCTTCCCCTGTTTTGCTTTTATGGTATTCAATAAATTGTAACAGCAGCCCAGAGCTTTTACTTTTACTGGATAAAGCAAGCTCGTCCCCATCCTCTTTTGACTTTTTTTAATTTTTTTTGTCCGAGAAAAATAAAAAAAGTCAAAAGGGACTGGGGACGAGCTTGTGGATAAGGAATATTTTGTAAGGTCTATTTTTGAACTTTTTTAAAAAAGGGTTTGCTTAACATCTTAGCGCAAAAATTAAAAACAAATTTCAAAGGGTTTAAAAAAAGAACTCATTTAAAGGGTAAATTATCTGAATTTTAAAAACCATATCAGCTTAACCCTATTCGCCTGGACTTTTTTGAGCATTTCATGGCCGGGGGTGGGGCGGATTCCGCCGCCTTCTCCCCTCCATAACTTTTTTAACTAGTTATAGTATAAGGATGAAACTTGGCAGGCTAATAGTGTATCATGAAAGGAACCAAATTGCAGGAATTACTTTTTTGCTGACGTCATTATTTTTCTGATGAAGTCATCACAAATATTTTAAAATAGCATATTTTGCCCAAAATCCTTATATTTTTAGAAATATAATTAAAAGAGTTCTAGATATCATTTTTCAATTCGTTTTGCAGTAATAGACAGGTATTTAATAGATAATTCCAAAAAGTCAAAAAGTTTCAGATTCATTGCTTTAGTGGTCAGACGTTATAAATAATAATGTGACAGGGGACAAAATCCGTTTCCACCCCTGGCTTAAATAGGGTTAAACCGGGCTTTTTAGGGCTCTGAGAATCTGGGGGCACATTGCCCCCCCCTCCTTCCCTCTCCCTCTCCCCCTCCCCTGCATAACTTTTCATAG
>JAULBZ010005134.1:0-13776 GCA_032360805.1 Neoturris breviconis | reverse complement strand
CAAATTAGCCCGAAACGGCGTCCAGTGTTCCTCGATCTTGTCTCCGGATGAGTTTGAGCATGCGCAATGACATTTACTATATATATATATATGGAAACCAGTCAGAAATCGCAATCAATTTAAAAGGAAATAAATTAATGTCACCTTTAAGAGACCTTTCTCGAATAAATCCTTTAACTCCGGTTGTAAAGAGAAACTCTTAGCACCTCCAGTCACAGAAATTAGCAGTCTTGGTGTCTCTAACTCCCAAATGTTCTTCAATAGATCATATACTGTCTTAAGCTCGGTTTCATCAGATAAACGAACGTACTAATGTAGAAATTTAACTAGGAGTTAAACAATCTGTAGATGCTTCTCTTCACTAGGGCAAATTCGTTGGCACAAATTCTAAATGAAGCCATTATATTGTCAGGTGACGTCACTTTCGACCAATACAATGACTTCATTTAGAATTCGTGCGAATGAAATCCACCTTATATCTATGTAATTAAAGAACGTACATTTTCGTATTTAGGCCGTGTTTTGCCATATATGGTAACATACGGGAATATACAAGTCCGTGTTCATAGGAGCACGAAACACATGTATATGTATATTCCACTTCGGCGATGATTCTGTTATCTCGGCTAAATGTCTAATCGAATAAGCTAATTTTAAGCATTTAATACCCTATTCAGGCCGCTTTGTGCACCCTTCCTCCGTAACGTTTGAATGAATGACTTATATGACTAGAAAGTTTATGGCTTTTCCTGCAGGTGGTGGTAGTAAATAAAAATTAAAAATTTCTGTTTGAAAAACCTTTTTGCATTAGTTTAACAAAAAAAAATTTTCACCTAAAACTTTTTTATGCCCCTCCTGTTTTTCCACGATAATGTTATCATGATTAATGACGTCATCAAGAAAATAAGTATGCTTAAATATTAGTTATGTGTTGACCTAACTTTCTCAAAAGATTCAATGCTACAGCATGGTTTCATCCAAAGTTTCAGCTTTCTAGAGTCCCAAAAAGCCCGGCTTGAGTAGGGTTAACTACCTATGATTCTAGATATATGCCAACCTCGTTCCCAGGGCAATTATAATTATATGTTTTCTAAAAACGTTGGCCTTCCAAGTTAATGGAACGTAACAACCTATCTTTAAGTTAGCGTATTGTTGATTTCCTAGAATAACCTTATAAGGCCATACACCAAATTGACGCACTTGACGAGTAGATAGATTATTAATATAACAAAAATATACTCTTGAAACTTTTTACAATTTATGATACTTTTTTTTATTTCTGATGGTATCACTGGTTGTCTTAGATAATTTAAAACATCGCCTTTGTGCCATTTTACTTCCAGGCTAAATATTGACATTTAATGATTGTTTTATCTGTTGATTTATTTAATGTAAACTAGCCTGAGTTCCAGTCCCTAACTACGACAAGTAGTAGTCTTGTCGTAGTTAGGGACTGGAACTCAGGCTAATGTAAACTTGCTAACATGCTATCTAAATGCTGACTAAAACGTTTTCTTATGGCATAAAGAGATAAGTTGTGAATAAGCGTTCGGGAGAATTACTCTGTAGCACCGTTGATACATTTACCTAAAGCTTCTCACTCAAAATACAAAAAGTCTTACAACATATATTTTAGAACACCACTTACATGAGCATTTGTTTCCCTTGTGGCGCCCTTAAAAGCAATTGAGCCAGCAGCATCAGTTGGTTCCAGTATTGTTTCTTGTTTTGCATCGATTTCATCAATTTTATCCATTTCATCGACCATTTCATTTTTAGAAACATATTTTATTTTGATATTATTTCTAATCCATCGTTTTTCAAATCTTGGTTGGACTTGTCTGAAACTCTTGTTACAAAATCGGCTATGATCCATTGTTATTATTTCAATAATTCGTCGCACACGTTCTGTGTACAGAAATTCACTATAAAGTAATAGGGTTCAAGGAAATATAATATCAGTTTGCAAAAACTTGTTTAAAGTCCGCAGTAAATACACTAGAACAACGTCCTTGACGCTGTTCAAGTGTCATTACTATTGACTTATTATTATTTGCTCACTGGGAAACATCGCAAATCAATATCCAAACTTGAACTTAACTGCCAGAAAACACCTGTAGATTCGATTATCAGAGCTCGAATGCAAATTTATATAGTTACTAATACTGATAATGCAGAGTATTTATTGTCTCGTACATTTGAGTTTATCAATCATTCAAATTTTGAATATCGTTTTATAAACAAGAAACATCATTTCTTTGCGCAAGCTGAAATTGAATTTGAAGTCTGACCGAGTTATCGGATGTTGGATGTAATCTTTCAAAGCAACATTAAATAAATTTAAATACATTTTATTTGTCCATTTAATTTACCTGTCCCAATGAATTTGCCAAGATCATTCACCGTCAAAGTAACTTTAAATCAACGTCGTAGCTTTGTCTGCTTTGACGTTGCCATCACCAGGATCAATAGTATCTAAGATATTTGGTGCTTGAAGTATTTTTTTTAGTTAGGAGACATAGCATCTATATAATATTTGAATACCTGAATACATATAACTGTTGAAAATCACCGGTGGAGGAGTGTTATTCAGTATATTCTTTAGCTTTGAAGATAACAAAATATACTCAAAAGACACTTCTCCACAGGTGAATCCGGCAGTTATATTCAGGCTGGAATAGTCTTTTTTCTTGTGATATTCTTTTATATGTAAATATTAATTAGTTCCTAGCAAATGATAGATATAAAATGTACTTTATTATAGGGTATACAATAAAATATATTTTAAAAGTTGTTCCTGGCAAATACAAAATCACAACTTTATTGTCGTCATGGCGTTGTTGAATTACTGCAAAGTAAACATAAAGTTTTAATTTCACAGACGAAAAAAAATTCGCTGCAAAAGTCAAAATATTTCCGTGCAAGTGGAAAACGTATCGCTATTAAATATAAAAGGTTTGGGTTTTATTGCGAAAAGAATTTCTAATTTCCTAAAGCTACAGTTGAATTTCGTAGCCTAATTATTTCAGCGCGAAAGCCAAAACAAGGCAACCTAGTGGAAACGCGACGATTTATCAACGTCGAAAAGATATCACGACGTCAGAAAGTCATCTTTTCGCCGTTGATAAGACGTCAAATACCGCCAAACAAGGCGTGTATAATATTTGAACTCAATGACTAAAAGGTTGAGAAATGTATCATTCACAGCGTGAAAGCCTACTGAATATGGCAATACGCAGTCCGAATACGAAGAAATATGTTCGCATGCACATCGCATGCACATTGGATGTTTCACATAAAGACGTGAAAATAATCATTTTTGCAAGAGATTTGTTTTAACACTAAAAACAGGTGTCTTTTGTTTACCCTTCTAGGACTGGACGGCGAATTCAGTTTTTTTAAAACTTATGTCGCACTAACTTAAAACTTAGTGACTTTTCATACAATTCGATTTCATCTCTTTTGACTAAATGTCTAAGCTATGCCTAATGAAGATTTGAGATAAAGAATGCATTCTGAAACCACTTAAAGTAAAATTTCTGTTATCAATTTTTTGGAATTGAAACACTTTGTTCAATTACTACTTATTTTCATGGGAATCATGTGGTAAAATCTTTCCACATGAACATTACGTTTTTTCCCAATTCCATCGATATTCCAAATTTCGAATTATTATTTGGGTTTTCGAGGTTTATTTTACCCCCTTTCTGTTCGAATTTTATGAAAAGCGCAAAGTATGATAAGAAGACATTGATTACCTCTCAATACGCAAAATAGTAACAAAAAAATGTTCTCTAATACGTTTTAATCGCATTTGTATGTCACAATTCTATGACAATAAGCTTTTCAAAAATGTGGGTAACTTTATAGTATAAATGTCCGGACCCGATTATCAACGCTGACCCGATTATCAACGCTTGACTAACCAGACTATAAACAGGCCAGTCCGTTTATAAGCGGGTCGGACAGTTTATAAACGGTCATAGCGTTGTTAATCAGATTGACCCGTTTATAAACAGGTCAATGCGTTGAGCATCGGTTCGACCGGATTGTCAACGGATAAAAAGTACTTTGTTTTGATGAAAATTGGTGGTGCTGATGTCAAATCAGTTACTAATTTGTCAAACTTCGGACTAAAAATACCTTTTTTTTGGGTTAGTTTAAGCCAAATAATAAAAGTGCTTGGTTTGTATGAAAATTGGTATGCGACCAAATTTGATGGTGTTGACTTCTAATTGGTTATTCATTTTTCAAAATTCAGATTAAAAATGCCTATTTTGGCCTAATTTAGGCCAAATATTAAAAGTGCTTTGTTTTTGATAAATTGTGCAACCAACTTTGATGGTGATGATTTTAAATCTATTACTCATTTTTTTAAATTCAGATCAAAAATACCCTTTTTGGCCTAACTTAGGTCAAATATTAAAATGGTTTTGTTTTTGCGGAAAATAGTTGCTTCTTATAAAAACTGGTATGTGGCCAAAATTTGATGGTACTAATTTTAAATCTGTTGATATTCTCCGATTTGACAAGAGATCATACCCTGGTCACGCCCTATAATTTCATCACACAACTAAAGAAAACCAACTTCCGATGGAATTTCGTGTATAAAAGTTTAGGAAAACATTCAGGGAAAACATTCAGGGAAAACATCCTAATCACGCCCTATGACATCATCACCCGCATAGAAAAAACATACTTCCCAAAGAAGTTCTATTGATAACACTCTGTCGTTTTACATTCTCGGATTTGACAAAAGACCACATCCTCACGCCCAATGACGTCATGACGACATAAACTTGATAATGATTTTACGATTCCCGACCAAAATGTAAAATAACGTATCAAAAACACAAATAATCAAATAATAAAAAATAATAACAATAATAAAAAATAACTATGTCACTCTCTACTTGCTGAGGCAAAATGGATATCTAACGATCTTCAAGTCATAGTACATATAGTCATACGGGTTTATAGTGGCTCAATTAGTCATAACTGCGTTATATAGATTTGTATATTTTGCTGATTTATTTTCTTTCTTTTTTTGACTACGCTCTATGACGTCAATGACATCTTGTAGAAAACTCACTTTCCCATGGCGTACGGACTTGAAATCAGGAATATTATATTGTCGACTACAAAGAAACCATCTAATGCAATACAATTTCAAAGTTGACAATGATTTGACCATGCTGTATAAAGTCATTGACATCTTATAGAAAACGCACGTCCCTTCAGGATGTCAATGATGTCATAGGGCGTGGATAAAGCGTTGTCAATTTTAAAATTTTAGTGCATGTACGGATTTGAAATTTGGAGTGATACATTTGTGACCACAAAGATACCATGTCATGCACCAAAATTTTAAAATTGACAACGCCTTGTCCACGCCCTATGATATCATTGACATTACATATAACACGCACTTCTTGATGAGTCAATTGGATCGGGAGAAGAATCAAGACAGTTTAAACGTTACGTTAAAACTAAGAAGTTTAGATTCCTTACTTTGGAGGAACTTTTATTATTTGTATTTTTTAATACCTTATTTCACATTTTTTCTTTGGGGGTCGTGAAATTATTATCAAGTTTATATCGGCAATTTTATTTCTAAAGTTATTGAACTAACTAGCACTTCAGTTTTGTTAATATTCTATCAATGTTTTTAATGATTTGATGAGTTGCTGAAAAATATCTATATGCATTGTTAACACTGCGATTTGATTTATTTAGATGATGGCTTCATTGGGTGCGGTCAATTCCTTAATATTCAGTACATAAAACTTAAGAATATTATCCCATGAATCCTTTCCGCACGTGTTATCCAAAACTTCAATGTAAAGTAGGCTTTTTCATATGAGAGATGACGACATTGGGCGTGGCCAGGATGTTGTTTTTTCTTTTTAAATTTGAAAATGTCAACCGAGAGAGTGACATCACCTGAATGTTTCCCAAACATTATGCCCAAAGTCCTATCGGAAGTATGTTTTCTTCATTTGAGTGATGAAAAAAGCACTTCTAATATTTTGTCTAAATTGGGCCGAAAAAAGTATTTTTGGTCGGAATTTTAAAAAATGAATAACAGGTTTGAAATCAGCACCATCAATTTAAGGCTTAAAGACATTCCATTGGTAGGAATTGACATGACGCGCTTCTACGCATGCGCATTTTCCGTTTATTTTCTATTGAAAGGGGCGACTCAAACTAATATAAAAAAGTTATTGCATAAAACCACATGAAATAGTAAAATCCGGTCCAAGGCAAACGATATTGCTTTCTTAAATAAAAGACGGAAAAATATTACCCGTCAAGTTTTTTGAAAGGTTACAGGCAAATCGTCGAAAAAGGACAGACCGAATACGGAACTATAACGGAGACGTGTTCCACACCCTTAAGGGATTTACACTAAGAGAAAAAAGCCAATTAGAAATTAACATCTCGATTCCATTCGGCCAAACATTCCGCACGTAAACCAAAAGAAGACATTCCATTGGTAGAAATTGACATCACACGTTTCTACGCGTGCGGATTTTTCGTTTAGTTTCTGTTTCGCGGAAAACGGCCGTTATTCTTTTGTTTCAGTAGGATGTGTTGATGTTTATTTTTCCTTGTTTACTTATAAGTGATATTGTTATTCAAAAGCATGGCAAGATCTTTTAAGAAAAGATTGTAAAGTCACCTGTGGATTTTGTGGTATGTTCTAATTCTATAATGAGAGATTTTAATTGAAGTCAAGCCTGAATTAAAGCTGAACACTATACTACACACTATATTAAAAAAACACTCCTCCACAGGTGATGCCTGGCAGTTTTATTCAGAATTATATGCTATTGTAAACAAGTTAGATGCAGTGATGCATGACTAACACCGCATTTTAATCTACTTGGGTGGAGAGTCTAGAGGTATCTATGCCTCTTAGAGCTACAGCCCTCACCGGAGAAATAACAAATTTCAGTATTGTAAATGATTTTGTTGTTGTTTATTTGCAGAATATCCTTAAAATTATTAGAAGCTTCTCAAACACTATAAAATCACTGTGTGACAAGAAATAGTCTGCTCATAAGAGGGAGGCTTTGGTCAAAATAAGAGCAAATAATCACTGCGAGAGTTATGCTCAAAAATCACTTGTCCGCAGGGGTTATTTACTCTTATTTTGATTATATTTTCATATAAAGAATATTCTTTTTCAGGTTGAAGAAGAAGAAGAAGAAAAAGAAAAATAAGAAGAAGAAAAAGAAGATGAAAAAGAAATTATTCTACGAAATTTATTGTTATTTAATAAATGTTTGTGATCATCTTGGTACTTTCGGCTATGCTTGGCTACCTTTTTAGTGTATAAAATTTATTGCATTTTGTTGAACAAGCTTGGACTGAAACATAGCTGCATAAATAAGTATTTCTGATCTGAAAATGTTTTCATACAATGAATGGTCACAATGTTTAGCGTACATATTACAAAAATATCAGGTAAAATAATGAAAATAACTCATTCTGACAAAGATTTGGTTCTAATTTCCTTCATTAAATAATATACAAACAAACACCCATTAATAATGAACAAAAAAGATTTCTAAAAAAAAAAAATAATCCAGCGGGCGAAAACTTTGACATTGTTCTAGGGTCTTTACGGCGGACTTTGAACAGGTTTTTGCCCACTGGTCAAGCACCGGCACGTAGTTCTCTTCTCACAAGAAAATATATTATTTAGTAAAGCTTGATTTCCGTTAGGCGAAAAATTCCACGTAAAAACCACACGTCGTGTGATGTCAATTTCTACCCAGGGAATGTCTTATTTTGGTTTACGCACGGAATCTTCTCGAAACAAAATAAAATTTACAAAGAAGAGAACTGATTCAAATATCTTAAAATGGATTGGTTTCTTCAGGACGAAGGAACAAACCAATCAAAAAACGTTGACATGACATAGCACTCTTCTATGTAGCTTCATGTTTGTTAAATACGCTCAAAAAAGAAGGAAAAAATTCACATTAACAGTAAATTACAGTCACAATCAACAATAGGGTTTTTATGATATAGATGTGAACCTTTTTTCATAAGAACACCGGCGTACAAACGATTCATATCTTGTATTTTCGTTTCTCAAGTTTAAACAGGAACATAATTTATCCCTAACGGCGAATTTGGATAAAACAGCTTCAGGGTGAAGCTGTTTTATCCTAATTCGTCACATTATACATTTTACAATAAAAGTAATTAATGATTCATACTGGCCCGAATACATACAACCGAATATGATCCTGTATATCGCCGTTTTCGGACCGTGTATTGTCACGTATGGCAATACACAGTCCGAATACGGCGAAACGCGGGATCATATTCGGTAGGTTTTTACGTTGTGATTAAGATATTAAAAATTTAGTAACTGTTCATTTTTGACATATTTTTTTTATAATTCGATCTTTAAATTCTTTTAAATCACTATTGCACACAAACTTTTTGCATATTTGATCTTCCAGTTCCTTTAAACGATAATCTGATTGTTGTTTTGCTTCCCTCGACCTAAAATAGAATTTAAATCTTACAACAACTTGAAAAACTAGTTTTATGGCAAGAAATTGATTGGCGGGATTTGTTTTGAATATTGATTTTTCTTCGAATCATTGGATTGGCATTTTGAATGATGTTGTTATATTATTTTTTTTAACTCTAGCTATACTAGGGTATCAATATGTCCATAGTTTAACCCTATTTCTACTGTGCCCCCTCTGTCATACTTTTTTTCATAACTTTTGAATGAATGACTTATATGACTAGAAATTTTGGGATTTATCTAGGATCATTTTGATTTTTTTTTTTTTGGTAACTGGGGATAATTTCCCTTTAGTAATTAATTTTTTGACAGGTGGTAAAAAAAATATTTTTGGGAAAAAAATTTTTTACTTCATTTTGACCAATTATGGAGAGCAAAAAGTTTTTTTACCTAAAAATCTTTTTTACCCACCTGATTTCCCTTAATGACGTCATCATAAGAAATGACCTCATTACAAAAATAATTATGCAAAAATGTTTATTATGGGTTGATCCAACTTAAATAGGGTTAACCCTATTCAGGATGGGTTTTTTAAGGCTCTGAATATCCAGGGGGCATAAAATGCACCCCTCCATAACTCCATAACTTTTGATCGAACCATGGTGCAGCAATGAAACTTCCTAGAACGTTAGATCAACACCTTATTAACAGTTTAGCATAATAATGTTCTTGATGACGACATTACTCACGATGACGACATCACGGGAAAACAGGTGGTGCAAAAAAATTGTTATTAAGGGAAATTTGTTTCAAGCCAAAAAAATAATAAGAAATATATATGTATATATGTATATATATATATATATTTTACCACCTGTCAAAAATATGGTTGCTAGGGGAAACTTATCACTAGTTACGGCAAAACTGTTTATTCAAAATAATCCTAGTAGATAAACTGATAGCCTACAATTATAGCCCTTTGCTCAGCCGCTCGGTCTATAACCAAACGACGATTTTTTCATAGAACAACTGCTTTCTGATTCTGGAAAGTAATTCGCACATGCGCAGCTTGACCAAAACAATCCGCGCTCAAAACGGAAGACCAATCGGCGCTTCCAAAAGGTTTACATGTTTCTTTTGGCACCGAAAACTGGAAATAGTAAGGCATAATAGCATCCTTTTTATATATTTCTGTAAGATATGTACCTAGGCAATACTTATAGATATAATTAAACCGAATACAAGCTTGAATGAGACCACAACAGCTAAATTCCACCCACACTGTCACAACATTTTTTTTGAGCTTTAAAAACATATAAATAAACATGTCTAGACAACCCCCAACTTATAAAGGATTGAGAACGTAACTAAAAGTTTATTTAATGCTACATCGCTGAATATGAAACCGAGAAAACACACAAAACATCTTCGAATTTTCGTTTTGAACGAACTTTGCAGAAATCTTGAATTTTCCTGGATCCAATTAAACCAAGGGGCAAAATAAATCTTTAGAGATCTTCTAGAAACATTCCATAAAACATGTATATTCCATTTGAAAAAGGAAATTAACATCTTTCCGCTCTCGAAGGCATAAATGATGCAGAACGAACGCCGCTATATGTCTTTTGTCGACGCCATCTTGGATTTATTTCACTGTCACGTGGGACATGTTGTCATCCCGGTCATATAAGAATATAACGCATTGTGTGTAGACCGTAAGCAGAAAGCGAAAGGTCGAAATGGTAGGCAAATAAATTGTAGGAACAGTCACAAAATTTATAGTCATATAAGCCATTCATAATACAATAAATAAAATAAAATCTAATAAAATTTAATAATCTAATAAAAATTGAATTTGTGCTGTAGTGGCTCAGTGGTTAAAGCGGTGGCGCTTATGGCCCGCAGGTTTAAGGTTCGATACTACGCTTGGGTGAAAATTATGATCCACACGTTCCTGGAAGTACTGCCGTCTACCTGTTCCCCTTTATAGTGTTTCCAGCCAAGTTTCGGGGTCAATAGTGTATGAGTATCACCTGTCATATGACTGAGTAATACCTGGCGCGGATAAAAAAGTGTTTCTTCTCCTAACAGTGGCCTTAACTTTGAGAGGGGAAAATGATTTTAAAAAAATCTCACTGGTCTAATAACTCTTTCAATTTTTCCGCTCATTTATCTTGTTTGACAGGTGATCTTTACGCATTAAACTTGCCATGCATTTCGCTTCAAATGTCGTCAATTTTTCTTTTATCAATCTGCGCTCTGTTATTGAAGTATAATCTTCTAAAACACAATATAAAGTTATTAGAAAAAATTTTGGTTTCATTTGTTACGACAGTAAATATCACAATCAACAGTAAAAGTTACAATCAACATTAAATGTCGCAAAGTCAAATATCACTTTCGGTTGTAGATGACGCAATTAACACTAAATGATACAACAAAATTTAAACATAAAACTGAATTAATTTGAGACCATAAAAACGACTATTACTGTAAGGATTTAATGATTTCTGTTCCGATTTCATATGCTTTGCGACTTTAACATTATGTTATTGCGAATGGGTTAATTTTGTGACATTAAAATGTTGCATTTGTGACATTTGGTGTTGTGTTTTGATATTGCTGCAACATTTTGTGTTATGACATTTAGTGTTGCTTTTGAGACACTTACTGTTGGGTTGCGACAGTCACTGGCAATTTTACGACATTTGTTATTGATTTTGACATTTCCTGTGCAATTATATAAGAGTGTATTTAATAATGTACATTTAGAGCCTACCCTGTTGGTAATATAAAACAAAGGAAATTTCCAACTTCCTTGGGCAAACTAACTTTTCTGTGTATCTATAGAGTCAGAGCAATAACATTTCTTCGTGTCTACAAAACCACATAGGGTGTTTTAAGGTATATTCAAAAGATAAGGGGTGAGTTTTTAAATCAAATGTAAACAAACAAATGATCTGTCGGCATGTACAAACAGAATAGTTATCTATACACAATGCTATTACAGTATTCTATTCCTTCTGCAAAGCTGTGAGGGGAAATTATGCACAGATAACATTTATAATTAATCTAAATTATAATTAATCTAAATTGTAATTAATCTAAATATCCCTGATTACATACTTTTATTTCAAAATCGAGTGACCGTCAAGTTACCATACGAGTTACCGTTGTGTTTTGGCATAATTTACCTGAAACTAGACGACTTACCACGAGTTACCGTTAAATCTTTATAAAAAATAATAAAAAATAGTCGTGGTAAGTCGTTTTTTTATAGATAAAAAATGGTAAAAAAATTATAAATTGGAACTATATCTCGTCGGTAACTGGACAGAACTTGTTAGTAAATATTGCTTTGCAGGCATTTATGAGGTTGCGCTAAGTTTTTCTAAAATTTCTAAAATCTTTGTTTTGTTTTTATTTTTACACCGTAGCTATATGCAGTATATCTTCGAATAAATGTCTAGACGCTCAGGTAATTGTGAAGGTTTCGGGGTGGGTTCTTATTCGAGATTCGGGCATTTATTTAGGCATTCGATGTTGACAATACGGGTATCATTTACCTTGAATCTTTAAGTCCTTCATCAAGCAGTCAGAATTGAGACATTTTCTTTTCATCCATTTACATATAAGATATATATGACTCAGCAAAATAAATGGTGGAACAAGCGATGGACGATCCTTATACTCCATAATTAAAAAGTATCTTTTATACTTCCAAATTTGTGCTGAATTTTCTTGAACTTTGTTGAAAGTGTTACTAAAAATGGATAAATATTAAGAATACTTATGTACCCCTAGTAATGATGAAAAAGCTGCACTTTACAGTAAGTTATTCTATGCCAAATATCGCCAAAACAACCTTTTGATTGACATGTTCACAAATATATACAACGAGGCATGATTGCTCAAAGTAGAACTTGTTGCAGCGCGACAACCTTTTTCTTTGCAGGACAGACATTCACACAAGAATGCGATAAATAATCTATTATTTCAATGATTTCTTCACAAAAAATAAACCAATCAGTTACAACACCGATACCTACTTCTTTCTTTGTATTCTTATTATGAAAGCGGTTGAAGATATACCAAGTTGTCGGGGTAAGAATAATAATCTCTACTAGATTTAAGCCCCCCACAAATTGCGGGGATCACATTTTATTTTTTGTTCAAATACTTTCTTATCGCTTTATTTATTTTTTGTTTACTCTTAAATACTTTCTTATCAAATCTAAAATGCCAATTCTTGGAAGCTCTCTATCTAACCACAAAAGTATCCCCTTCTTCCCCAGCCCCTCCCCACACCCTGTACATGATAATTCATTTCCTATACCAATATCTGGTCTGCATAATTGACATTTCGGGATTTTACTAACCAAAATATTTGGAGAAGCAAGCATGTGCTGGTGACCAATTTTCGTTGGTGCAGGACACGTACTTCCGAAATTCTGGTGACCAATTTTCGTTGGTGCAGGACACGTACTTCCGAAATTAGTCCAAAATTGGGTGTTTTTTTGCATAAAGCAGTCAATATCTGGTCTGCATAATAGACATTTCATGAAATTTACAGACTTAAATATTTCTGGAAGCAAGTATGTTCTGGTGACCAAGTTTCATCAATATAGGATATCTACTTCAGAAATTAGGCCCAATTTACGGTTTTTTTTGCAAAGCAGTCAATTCGAGCGGTGTCGAAATGTATGCGCGAACATACATCCTGACAGAAATCCATGCTTCGGTATTAATATAAGGGATATGGAAGGGAGCATTTTAAACATGAAAACTACCAAATATGGATAAATTAGGGCTATACTATACTAAATTACTATTATCGCATCAATTTTTCCTCTTGTTAATTTTGATAATAAAACATAATTTCACTATGTTCATTTTAGTTTTATTTACTTTTCATTCTGCTCTTTTTTTAGGGGAAGGGACGCTTATTTGAAGAGACGTATGGTTATTTAAAATAATTTTTGCGGGCTGGCACAAATACTAGAGGGGAACTAAAGGTATTATATATCTACAAGCAATCACATAAATATTTGAGACAAGGCAAAATTTTCAATAGGATAAAAAGCTTTAAATTTTCGGTAGCAAACCTAAAGACACAAAAAATTGAATATGTTCCAAGAGCCTGGGTACTAGACTGCTATAAACAGCAGAATTTGTCGAGTTTGCAAAAATACCCAAGATCCTAAACCCTAAGTCTTAAGTCTACTTGGATAAACCTCTGAGGTAAACCTCAAGGGACGTCTAGTGGTCATTTTCCGTATTTA
>JAULBZ010005133.1:0-13776 GCA_032360805.1 Neoturris breviconis | reverse complement strand
GCCCTGGAAACGAGGTTGAAATATGGATTTTATCGATACAGATTAATAAAAATATTATCATTTCTATCTTAGTTAATCGTGATTTCGTTGATATTAATGATAATATCGCTGATGGTACTTTGCCTGAAAATACCGGACTTGATGGATCAAAATATGCAACAGCTGAATTCCCCCTTAATGATCATCAAGAACTTAATGGTAGAATATCCATTCCAAATGAACGATTCAATGAATACAGAATACATGGTAGACAATCAACACCCTCCCCTGCACCTAACGTTGATTCAAAAGCGGTTTCCCAATATCGCTTTATCGAGACAACGAATACGGAAAATTATCAAAATATCTCGAAAACCTCAGATGACATCATGTACGATGAAGCGGAGGACAACGAGATCAACGGTCAGTCATCAAATACATCATTCAAAACAAAGAAAGAGGAGAACCATGGTGAAGTAGGAGACTCTAGTGATGTCCCTGTACGGATGAACGATACTTCTCTTTCCCATGCTAATGTAACCGATCAATCTGATATAGTTGATGACGATTTGGATAGTTCTTCTACGATGGAAGATTCAAAGGGTATAATGCAACAAAAACAGCAACAGCAGCAACAACAACAGGAACATTTGCATGCACCAAACATTGTTAAGGATTCTGCATCTCGTGTCATGCTTCCTGTCGTAGAGACTCTACCGAGAAGCTTTCAAGAACCACCTCAATTTGTTCAATCGACGTTGTCAACAGCCACAACAGAAAACAAAAACATAACTAATGATGATGATGTTGGCAACGCCTGTTCTTATATGTCAGGTATATCAAATGCAGTAAGTTCAGCTGAATCACAATGTCAGCTTTATTCAAATCATTTTGATGCTTGTACAGACGCTTCTACTTACTACAACAAAGAAACATTTAAAACTATTCCAAAATGTAAACAGAAAAAGTATCCGCCTATTTGTCATTTTACCACTGCTTCAAGAGCTGATGATGGAACCCTTTCCAAATTAGTATGTAACAACAAAATCTGCAGAAACAACAAATTGACAGTTGGGGTATTGGATCCAATGAATGGGAAGATGAAGCATCTTATTTTGAATAATATGACGTCATTGAAGAATGTTCTCGATAGGGTAGATGTTGATTTCGTTTTTTTATCGTGTAAAAAAGGAAACAGAAAGATACATCAGCTATTACAGTTTCCGCCAAAAATTGTATCTCGCTCGAAACGTTCTATTAAACTTAATATAAATGTCTTTGTAATTGACTCAATATCAAGGCAACATTTTTATCGTATTTTACCGAACACGGTTAATGCAATGAAGACAATTAATATCGATAAATCGCATCCTACAATGCTCTTTGATTTTGAAGCATTTCAAAGTCTTGCTCCGTTTACATATATCAATTTACAAGCTTTTCTTACTGGAAATGTTGGCTACGAAAGTGTGACTAATCGTCGATATAGCATAGAAGATATATTTCAAAAATTCAAAAACGCTGGTTACCAGACTCTTTTACAAGAAGATACATGTTGGTATGACGTATGGGGTTCATTATTAACCGGCAACCGAAAGTTAAAAGGCACTTCTAAAGCTTATCATCAGAAAATATGGAAAGAGATAAACAATATTACTGAATATTACGGTGTGGATAGCTTAGGTTTAACACATATGTCTTGTGAAGTTCTATCAAAATATGGCGACACCAATCTGTTTAGCTCTAATAATATGGTTTGTCTAAATGGTAAGCCTTTAAGTACCTACTTCATCGATTATTTGGCGAATGATATTAAAGTGAGATCCCGTAATCAAAATGCAAAACCTTTACTTTCCTATACACATATCAACTTTGCTCACGAACCTAGTGGAGTGCGACTTAAAGCTATTGACGAAGATATAGCTAAATTCATCAAGTTACTAGGAAGCCAGTCAGATACATTAACAATATTGTGGTCTGACCATGGTGGAAAAACAAACCAATATTCCATGGACACACTTACCGGAAGATTTGAAGTATATGATCCATTCTTATTTATGATAGTACCTAAAACATTTAGTAGTATGGTTGGTCAGGATAATTTTCAAAATATGGTAGCCAATCAAAATGCTCTGCTTACAGCTGTAGATTTACGTCATACTCTCGTACAAATCCTAGATAAAGTTGATAGAACAAGCAGTACTTCTATCGATACCAACAAAGATAGTTTATTCTCGAATTCTCTTCATGAAAGGTCACACTGTCAATTATCTCCTGGAAGAAAATATGCGCTATGTAAATGTATAAACAAACTAAGTTTTCCCAATATGTCTGACCGTAGATATATGGATTTCGTTACATGGCTTGGTGAATTTGCAATTGGGTACCTTAACAATAAATTAATCAGTGAACAAATTACATCTAAAGGAGGCTATAAGTGTCAGCGGTTTATTGCAAGTTCGATTGACAAGGTCGTTATTAAAGATATTGAATTTGGAAATGTTTACATTTTTGATATTGTTTTAAAAAACTTAGCAGAGAATGATTTGGAACGTTTCAATATACATATATTGTATAATATGAAGAGGAACGAAACTCTACCAATGTTGTCAGTCGAATTTTCGCAACGAGTTTCTGTATATAACAAATTTAAAAGTTGTAAAGATGATAATGTATCCATTGAAATGTGCATCTGTTCTGATGAGAGTGAAGTAACGGGAACACAAAATTATTTACGCACGTATGAACAATTTGGTGTAATTGGAGGAAGCGAGCCAATACAAAACAACACGTGTCTGCTTTTGATCACACGTAACCATGGTATTATCGTCACTTTCGAAGTTGCAAATCTATGCAAAAAGCAAATGAAAATCGCCTTCAGCACAAACGTTCTATACAGTTGGGAAGTTGCTGAAAATCTTCCCTTAGAAATTACGATTGGTTCTGGGAAAATAATGTACATTACGTCCTTTTATAAAATTTATGCCGGAGATGAAGACATACAGACGAACATTGAAATTAAATGATCTCGTTACAGAATATTTTCAGCTTAAATATAACTGCCAGATACCCCCCGTGGAAGAGAGTGTCTGTGAGTGTTTGAGAGTGTTTTTCAGCCGAAAAATATACTCGTAAACACTCCTACGCAGGTGCTGTCCGGCAGTTATTTTCTGGCATGTGGAATATTTGAGATAAAGTATGTATAACTCAGCATTCGAAGTAAGAGTAAATAATCACTGTGAAGGAGTGATTTGAGGATAGTTTCAGGCCTAAGACATGCCTAAAGATCCCTACTCCGCAGTGACTATTTACTCTTACTTCAGCGCTGTAATTAATTTATTATATTTTGAAAGATATCACGGACAATCTGTAATGTAAATACTGTCTCAGTATGAAAGCCTACCAAATACGGTCCCGTATTTCTCCGTATTCGGACTGTGTATTGTCATTTATAGCAAGTGTATCACATCTTTACTGCAGCCTTTGAACAAAAGTTTTTGTCCATTGGAAAAAAGGTTGGGATTAAACTCTATTTGGCCTGGGGGGATCCACCCCATCTACTTCTCTCTGTGTTTTTATATGGCAATACTCTGCAAATAGCTACTGGGCAAGCAAAATAAACTGAATATTTATAAAAATAATTCTTCCCTTAGAAAATTCGTAGCTTCCGTAGCTAACAGAATCTGAAAACAGAATCATTTCTAGAACTCCAATACTGTAATCAATGCTAAATATTTCGATATTTTAAACAAAAATCGATAAAAATATCATACACAACCATGGATTTCTGATGACGTCACAGCAAAACTAATGACGTCAGAAAAAAATATTTCCTCTGAAATGTCAATGTCTCAGAACAAAATAATGACTGTTAAAAATATAAATACGGGAGCAGAGAATCCTTGATATACGCGTGATCGTCACAAGAGGGTAAGGCAGATCTAATCGAACCCACTACATTAGTTAAAACCATTTTGTTAAGCGTTTTTGATCGTAGTAGCGATCAACGGTTACATTTTGCTCTTTTTTTAAGGCGATTGTAGACGCGTGCATTGAAAGTTGACCAGCCCTCAACTTTCAAAACTGCCAAAAGGCAGCCGCAGCGATCGTGATTGTAATACCAATACTATCCTGTACGAAGATTTGGAATTTCCCAAATGAGGCTGACCTGTTCATATTTTCAAAAATAGCAGCCTTGGTAATACTAACCCTTCATTAGTATGGTGTTGACCCCCGGAACTTTTGCTGTGAAAGTAACATAACAAATATTATTATTCAGGAGGTTATTTTCTTACATACTTTAAAAATCTGCATCATACTTTTGTGACTTTTTAGCCCCTAAATCTTCTAATACCTTCCCATGAATTAACAAATAAAGTATTTCCAGGTGTATTCATCTTTGTGATATTGATGAATACACCTGGAAATATTTTAATATTGTTAACCCGATAGGTAGGTTTTATTTGTTACCTAAGATACATAAACATATTTATTCCATTACAGCTTCAGGTTGGCCAGTGATCTCTAATTCTAGTTATTTCACTGAAAATATATCAAGAGTTTTAGAATTTCATTTACAACCGCTTTCTAAGAAAGTTTAAGTCATATATTAAAGACACCAATAACTTTCTTTGTAGTATTCTTTATAGTATAGCTAGTCGCAGAGGGTAAATAATACGCAAACTTTGTGTTTATTCTCTCCCTTACAGGTGATCGTTGCGCGAATGTGTTGATTTTCAAACCATATTTAACGATATAAAAGTATATAGAACCTAACCTCCATTACATGCAAAATTTAATTTTTACGCACATAATCTTTACACTCCCATATAATAAACTCATGCGTCGAATACATTAATTTTTCTTTCGTCATTTAGAACAAGTTATTATTCAAGGTTTGAAAACAACCACAAATTTAATCTGAGCGACTGCGTAGGAGCGCTGCATTTAAAGTTTTGCTTACCTTGCTTGAAATTACTTATTTAAAACATAATGGTGCTCCTACACTTTGATTGATTTCTTTGCAAATGGTTATAGACATAAATCATAACAAAATTAATCTTACACGAGAAATAAGCTGTATAATATTTACCCTCCCTCATGACTGCGTAATAATTACCCTCCATGGCTAAAACTAATAAAATCCTGAAGCTCTGCTAAAACAAAACGCCTTCCACAGAGATTATTATGCCATATTTCGATCACTGTTTACATCTGATCAACAAAAACTATTTTATTATAGAATTATCAGCTGAAACAAGATTGTAGCTCACAACGGAATCACTATCAAATTTAAAAAAAGACAACATTCTAATTACTTAGAGGAAATTTGTTTTTCCCAAAAGGCATAGTGTCTTTCGTGACTGTGCAAACAATTATCTTTATTCCATATACATAGTATATATTTTTATGAAATTGATGGAAAATTTTGCTACTCTCCTCATGATATAATACAATACAGAGGAATAAAATATTATTATGGATACTGAATATGTATATCTTTTCGTGCACAAATGTCAACTTCACAGTCATTTACAGTTTTTTCTATTCCTCCTATCGGGACATATACAATACTACAAATATCGGAGATATTGGCGATATGTTTCGAAAGCGCGATATGTTTCGAAAGCACAGCAGTACAGTACAATATATGTTAATATACATTTATATATTCAGGCACCCGAATTACAACAATATACCTAATATCTGGGTTAAAAAACCAACTGGTCTCTGAAGCCAAAACGGAGTGCTAATTCTTTAGCTACTTTCTAGTTGGGGGAAAAACCCTGATATTGAGGATATTTATCGAGCGACTTCTTCTTTTTGACGCCATAATTCGATATAATTTCTCTTGTGAATGCGAAGTGAATCGTTCCATCGTCATTATTTCGTAAAAAGAAAATACCAAATTCATTAGGCCAAATCGAAATTTTCGGTAAAAATTTACTACACTGTTGTAACTTATGAAACCCAGACAGAATAAACTCGTTTGTCTCCCTTTATACCCAGCCTGCGTGCCGATAAGAAACTTCATTTCCGATTATCTGCGACCATCGTAAATGTCGCGTATGATAATGCTACAACTGGTTAGGTCAATATATGTAATTCCAGCCTATTTTTACCTAAATTCAGAACTGTTTCCTATAAAGCTGTTTCTTATATATATTAAAATATTAACGAGGTTCACAAAAATCACGTTAATTTCATCTTTCTTTAATTTTGTATATTAAGGCAAGCTAACTTGCTTCTATATATTTCATTCCAAATCTCCATAATTTTAATCCTTGATAAGTTATACAAATACAAATGAGCAATCAAGTCAGAATATAACTGCTGGACATTGCGAGGAGGTGTGTTTTATTTAGTATAGTTTTCAGCTTTAGTTAAAAACTATATTTAAAAAACTGCAGCTAATGATGATGTTACTGATTGCCAATGTAGAGGTACAAATATTCGCAAGCACAAACCTTTGCGGGTTTTCGCGATTTTTGTACAAATCCGCGAACTTTTCTTCCACTGAAACATAACATTTGAGAACAATCGTGGAAATAAATTCCCGCATTCCATAATTATCACTACGAACAAGAAAACAATTTCGCCTAGTCCAAACGATGTGTTCATCTTATTTAAAACGAAATTCGAAAGCAAACAGATGGTATAGAGTGGGAGCAAGAAGTAGAGTAAAGAAATAACAAAAACATTTTTTACTTCTCGTGGTGTGGTTCTTTTGCAAAAATATTTCCCACGAAAGAATACAATTAAGTCCCCCGAAATGCAATCTTTTTGAACATCCGCGAAATTTTCTTTCTTTTTTTTTTCTGCCAAAATTTCTGTCTTCTAAAATTTCTTTCCTTTTCCAATACTTCTTTCCCAGTGTTTCTAGAGCCTGAACTTCACTGTGAGTACTTGGCTCGGCTACCCAGCGGGCGAAAACTTGTTCAAAGTCCGCCGTAAAGACGCTAGAACAAAATTTTAAACGTTGTTCTAGCGCCTTTACTGCGGACTTTAAACAAGTTTCTGCCCGCTGAGTATGTAGCCGTTGGTTTTTGGTCAATATTGAGAGTATTTTTAATCAATGACATCTGCCAACACGCAATCAGAATGTAATGAGTTTGCAAAAGAAGTTCGTATTGTAATAGAGATTGCGTTACTATTTTCTTCCACTTCGTTCGTTCGTTCTTTCACTTCGTTCGTTCGTTCTTTCACTTCAATCGTTCGTTCTTTCGTTTCGTTCGTTCGTTCTTTCACTTCAATCGTACGTTCTTCCACTTCTTCCATTTTTGGTGGCGTTGTGTCGATACTTTGTATGGTAGAAATTCTGTTTTTTATTTCTGTAGAACTTTTCGCTTCCGCTTCTTTTTTCGATATTTTTGCGTTTGATTTTTTCCATATTATTATCGATAGAACGATGATTGTTAAAAATGTGAGGATAAGAATAACAGCTATTATTAACAAAGAACCACTTTCTGCTTCCACGGATGGTGGACCTAAATAAATAAAATCTCAAAATTTATACACGATAACACAAGATAAAAAATGAAACAGTTCAGACTGTTTTGTTGCTCGATTGTTTTGAGGTCCAGCATATGCGTAGAGAAATACGGTGCTAGGCTAGCATTTAGGCTCCAGGACATATTGACGTTTTAAAAAACATAAAGCTATGTTTTTCGTTTTTGAAAACAGTCAAGGAGCCTGTGGACAAGGTTGAGTTTCCCTTGGACTTCTACGCAGATAAACACAATGGTAGTTTACGAATAAACACGGATAAATACGGCGGTAGTTTAGGGATAAATACGGTGGTAGTATACGGATAAGGTGGTACTATACGGATAAATACAGTGGTAGTATACGGATAAATACGGTGCTAGTATACGGATAAATACGGTATTTTTTAGGCAGAATTTAAGGTTAATAATTTCCACTAGGCAAAATGGGTGACGTTAATTTCTACTAATGTCTTCTTTTAGCTTTCGGAGCAAAAATGTTCGCCTAGTGGAGATCAAGCCTTAGTTTCCCTTACTATATATCATGTATCCTATATAAATCCCTCTTTCATATTTTGCTTTCTGGTTATACGTTGTATGAAATAATCTAATACGAATGCTTATGTAATCAAAGTCAGTTGTTATATTGATTATATTTCTTTTCCCACATATTCTCTTTAATACTTGTGTACTTTCATATATTGATGTAGCATCGTTACTTCCTACAAATACGTAGAATGGATACTGTAGTAAAGTGGTCGAAATAAGAGCAAACAATCACTGTGGAGGAGTGATTTCGAGCGTTTTTAGATTATAAAGTCTGCAGCAATGTTTGAAAATAAATCTCCACAGTGATTATTTATTTTTATTTTCTCGACTACTGTAGTATAGTGGTGAACTTTTTTTTGCAATTGTCACTCGTATAGACAATATTTTATCAGTTATCACCCAGTGGGTAAAAACTTGTTCAAAGTCAGTAGTAAAGACGCTAGAACAACGTCGTTCGGCATTGTTCTAGCGTCTTTACTTTTGACTTTGAACAAGTTTTTTTCCCACTGGGTATTTTATTGTGATGCGAGCAAAAATCGTTGATTACGTGATTACTTAAACATACCATATTCAGCCTGGGAGGGAGTGGGTTCCACCGCCCCCTGCCCAACCTTGGAAATAGTGGAGTTTTTGAGCTGAAATTTTCTGAGTTTTCCCTAAAATTTTATCTATAATAGGAATTTCGTACTTTTACTTCGATATCTATAGCGGTGTTGCCATGGCCACCCATTTTTTAAACAAGAAATTAAATATTCGCGCGAAAAAATGCACTTTTCTTGACTCGCGAAAATAAATTTTTGCGAAAATTTCTGCTAAGCTCTGGAAACGAGGTTGAACATAAATGTTTCGTTACCAAGGTTACCAAGGTATTTTTTCCATTCGGAATTTTGATTATTTTGAATTTTGAAACAACAAAACAAAAACATAACTAAAAAATCCAAATGGTTGGTGTAAACTTTTTTTGGCCCCTAAAAAGTCAAAGTGAAAAGTGAAAATATTAACTCAGCTGGCAAAAACTTGTTCAAAGTCAGCAAAATAACGTTAGAACAACATTAGAACAATGTTATTTGGGTGACTTTGAACAGGTTTTTGCAGGCTGGAGTTAGACATCCTTTACATGAACCCCAAAATAAGTTTCACTCTAAATGAGCTTGCAATTGTTTAACGCTTAACGTGAAAGTCCTTTACTTACCTCTTATTTCGATATAATCTTGATTAAAGACACCGTCACAATCATTACTAGTTGCATATAAATCAATATCAATAACCGATAGCGTTATAATGTAATCTTTCTCTACGTTAATCATGTAGTCACATGATTGGTCAGAATAGTAACCACGTGGGTAGTTAGGAGAATTTATGATGCCGCTCTTCGCTATTGTTAGATTATATCTGAAAAATAAACGTATAAAAAGTGTTAGTTTTTAACTGACAGGCATAACCCCCTGATATTCAAGGATTTTTCACGGAGATTCTTTTCAAATATTTGTATTTAAGGGGGTTATAATATCAAAATACAGTTTATTATTATTGTTAATTTTACCTCTGAAAAAAAGAAGTAAGAATGACTGTCAATATATTACAAACACGGTAAGAAAACTGAACTCTTGTAATGTTCATGACATTTTAAAACTTGGCTTCCAATAAGGAAATTTTGCTGAGCAACACAACACAACTGATGCTCAACAAAATTTCTTTATTGAAAACCAAGCTAGAGATACGACCATTTTTTTATTGAAAACCAAGCTAGAGATACGATCATTTCTCAATTTAATATTGCAGATGTTTCGGTTCAAAATGTGTAAAATCACTGTAGCTGGTTCTATGTTAAGTCAAAGCTTTTCGAAATGTGGAAAGTTATTAGCTAAAAATCCTGGATCGATCTATCACTTTCTAACGAATTTTTGTATTTTACACAATAGGTAGTCTTGCATCATCTTTCTATATCGACCTTGTAAATTTCAACATTCCTAAAAAACGCCAAGCATTACGAGGTAACTGGTGAACGTTTTAATATGATTGGTTTGGCAAAGTACAAGCACAGTGTGAAAGCCTAGCGAATATGGACCCATATTTCTCCGTATTCGAACATATATGGACATACACAGCCCGAATACGGAGAAATACGAGACCGTATTCGGTAGGCTTTAATGCTGTGTATTCGAAAATATTATAAAGAGGTCTGATTGTGTTTCGTTTTTTCGATTTTGCTTTTCATAAAATCTCGATGACAGGCAAAAACGCTGTAAGCGACACTTAAAACTTCATTCAGAAGAACGAGGCAATGTTGACAAAATTAGAGAAAAAAACATCCTATTTTATTTCCTATGAAAGAGAACATTGATACCCAGTGAGCCAAATCTTGTTTAAAGTGCGCGGTAAAGTCGCTAGAACAACGTCGTTCTGACGTCTTTAGTGCGGACTTTGAACACGTTTTTGTCTGCTAGGTATGGCTATTATTTTTTTTTAAAATATGGACCATCGTTAATATATTTCAACCTTTGGAAACAAAACTTACGGACAATCAACTCCAATACGTTCTTTAACCTGCACAACAGCTTTGAATCGTCCACCTTGAGTGTTACCACTTGAATAAATACGCAATTTTATATCATACGCATAAATATCAAAAGGTATTTCTCCACCACAAAACCGTCCAATTCTTCTATAAACACCATCCTTTCTAAAGAAAAACGTACATTAATTTTGTTATCTAATTATAAGGCTGCAAGGTGTAGGCTACTAATTACGGAACAACTTCGTATGTGCGAGGTTATGCGTGATGCTATTTAAAAAAAGAGTGACATTCATACAACTAGATGAATATAAGCAGGAAAAATATCCACTATTTAAATCACATAACACGATGTTCTTGCTCACTGGATCATGTCTTCTTAATTTATTTTTCAAATAAACACCCCAAATACCAATCTCGTTCCCAGGGTTTCTTCTCTCTTGACGTTTAACGCTGTGTCAAGAGAGAAGAAGCCCTGGGATCAAGGTTGCCCAAATACAAATTAAGATTAGTTCCCATCCAGGCGAAGAAGAAAACTAAAAGAAGACATTTCATAAAAAATATCATGATCTTCTCGGTTGACGTGGTGCTGGAAAAAAATTCAGAAGTTGATTTCCAAGGCCGATTTCCACTAGGCGAATTGAAAGAAAAGAAGCCATTACATTGGTTGAACGCCACTTTCAACCAATTTAGTGGCTTCATTTAGAGTTCGCCTAGTGGAAATCCGCATTTAGACAGAAACATTTATATATACATTCCATTGATAGAAATTCTGTTGTGTGACGTGAATTCCTACCAATGATTTGACTTCTTTTGTATTTCGCGCGGAAATTTCCACCTATTGAAATCCAAGAAATTCACTCACTTTATGCTTATATCCAAGAAGTTATCGTAACAGCCAGGCATGTAACCTGGTATCAAATAATGTCTTGATATGAAATATAAATGTATTATATATCCCATGGAAGAATAGATCGGATTTCGATGAATATAATATGTACAATCTGTATTTGGAAGTGAATTCTGTGGATAGTTTGGACTTTCAATATAAGTGAGAGCTGTAGTTATGCTTGGAAATGATGTTATACCACAGCTTACGTCTACCATCTTTACTCCTTATCTATGACTTTTCGTTTACATACAAAAGATATTGGTGAATGGCGGTGGTGGTATCGTACTATCTTCCTGCGACTACTGGATATTTACTTTGTATGGGTTCTGTCAAAGATACGCTTATTCTCTCTATATATTTTAACGAATACTTTATTTCTCGTAGTAACGATTTTATCCAGTTGAAATCTTCTTAAAACCAAACACATAAGTTTTTGTAACCATCAAGGTTTTTATTAAACGTGCAATCAGGTCCTAACACATTGATCTATCTATCATTTGACTTTTCAACTTTATCGCAACTACGTCCCCAGGGCTCCTTCTTTATTGACGTCTGCCCTGGAGACAAGGTTGACTTTGCGGTAACTGATGATAAATTATAAATATTGTAAGTTAATTTAGAACTTCGTAATTTTCTGCGAAGAAGGGTGTCATAGCAATAAACCTTGCAATTGATTGATTTTTTTGGTAGGATTAAACCAATCATTGCAAAAAAAATTGATTCAGTGCTCTTCTCTATAGGGGTTTAATTTTATAAATTTATAAGTGCATTTAGTTGAGTTTATTTATATTTCACCACAAAAAAATAATGCATAATTTATTTATATTTTTTGAAAATTACACGAACGCAAAAATAAATTTTGTGACACAGTTCCCCCGTGTTTACAATATTTAAACAGTCATTCGTTTGTTTTCTTTCATATTTTAGGGGGTAATTTGTTTTTCTAATTTTGATACCATAACCCCCTTAAATATTAATATAAAGGAGAATTTACGTGACAAAATTTGATATATCAGGGGGGTAATAAAAGTTTTAACCTCAAGGACAGATACTGATGTCTGTTGTTGCCATAATAATGTTGAAAATCCACAAGCTCGATTTAAACTTTGCACGCCATGGAAAATATAATCAAAACACAGATTGCTCTGACCACAGTTGTTTGACTCAACCTTCTATACGTATATGGTACCAGCATGATGTGGGCAGTGGTTAAAATAAGAGTAAATAATCACTACATACGCTCAAAAATGCCTCCTCCATAGTGGTTATATACTCTTATTTCGAACACTGGTGGTCAATTTGACCCTGGTATGGAGTGGCACCCTTCCATCTCCTATTAGTTGAAACTACAAGAGTAGAGAGAAGCCTTAGGATCGGACCTGGACCAACTTACTAATATTTATAAAGATAATATTCACAAATCATGATCATCGTTTGTTTTGATAGTAAAATGGAATTCCAAGGTGGCAAAATAAAATAGAACCGCTAAGATATTATTAGTATTCATACAAGGTCAGCCATTATCACATGATAGTAAAGGCGGATCTCCACTGGCGATTTCTAAATCACTTTCAACCAATGTAATGGCTTCATTTAGAATTCGTGCGAATGAAATAGCCTAGTGGAAATCCGCCGTTAACGGACTATTCTTATAGACTGTTATTGTTAAAATAAAATAATGACATCATATATGGATAATTAGTGTATTTTTTTGAAAGAATACAATATTAAATTAACTTAAAATAAAAATAATCCCTGCAAAAAATCCCCGACGAATCCCCATAAGTTTTTGTAAAGTTGGATTTCCGCGCATGCGTAATTTTTTTGTGACTGTCACCCGTTTCTACAATATTTTAACAGTCATTCGATTGGTTTCTTGCATAGTTTTAGAAAGTAATCATAGCGTTTTGCGCAAATCCAGCTTCATTTATTTATTTTTCATATTTTCACTTATTTTTTATATATATCTTAATATTTTGTGTATATAATGTCCACAAAAAGATATTGTTTATCATAGGTTAAATTAACTGTCGGTCATTACTGGTGAGGTTTTTCAGAATATTTTCAGCCAATCCAGCTGAAAAGATCTCTTCACCACAGTAATGACCGACAGTCATTTTAACTGCATAATGTATAATATTTCGTTTTTGATAACGCTAAAAAAAGAAGTTCGTACTCAAAACTTTGTGATATAAACTTCCAACGGCATAAGTATAAGCATAAGTACGAGTTTGGTCGTTTAGTTACTCAAATTTTTGAAGAAATATGCCGAGAAACGATTGCACTTTTGGATAGATCACATCTGATTCCGTACCACGAAATGTTTGCAATAAACCAAGATTTCTAAAAATTAAATC
>JAULBZ010005132.1:0-13777 GCA_032360805.1 Neoturris breviconis | reverse complement strand
TCAGCCAACTTGGCTGAAAATATTCTGAAAAATCTCTCCTCCACAGTGATGACCGGCTGTTATTTCGAGCCCTTGCAGTAGCTTGAGGGCAGTTATATTCAAATAAGTTACCCTCTCATGCATTGACTTTATCGAGCACATAAAAGGAACCTGCGGACAATATAAAGGATATTGTTGATAAAATATTGAGGGCTTGAGTTCGAACAAAAGTAAAAGTAGTCTAAAATTAATTTAGAGATATTGTATAAAGTTTTGTAATTTCTCAGCCTAAGCCCATTTCTCAGATCCCCAGGAGGTAAGAATTAAGGCTTCAGGTACTGCATTATTTTTAGGTTAAAAAAATTCCGCAAGTAATGAGGGGTGTTGTAACCGTTGACATCCCATCTTAGGTTTTTCTGAACAAGCCTCCTGTGTATTACAAATGACCAAATCGTCTTTTATTTCCGTTTTTTTCATTCTCAATATCATTTACAAATATTGTAAGGTTTGCTGACTGCTTAGCTCACAGTCATGTTGACAGACCTTGCATTGATTAGTATAGTTCCTGGTAACTTTTTATTACCAAGAATTAATGGTCTTGTTAGGTATATTTATTTGAAACTATCAATACATAACCAACCACAAGCACAATTTGCTGTTAATCAAATAATTTCTAATTTTAAACATTAGAATAACATTAAGGTACAATCAAAATACTTATCTAACTCAGGACATACAAAACCATTTAGATTTAAGTGGTGGTCTTACCACACAAAACATTTGTATTAATCTCAATGAATTAAGGTTTATGTTCAAATGATACTCATTAAAATTCATGATGAAACTTATGGTTTGCTGACTTATTAAGTGCCATATTTTTTCCAACCACCCAACCCACCCCTTACAGGTAAAGAACATTAATAAGTTCCCCCTCAAATAAATGCACCACACCCTCTGTCAAGAAAAGGGCAAATATTACATGTGTGTGTGATATTTGTTATTGTTGTCTTGAACTGTCAATAAAGGAGTTATTATTGTGATACTATTGCCTTCCCTTGTTTTAGATACTGTCAATACAATGAGTTGTTATTGTGATGCTATTGTTATCAGACATCCTGAGAAAGGAGCTGTCCAGGTGAGGGTATATATCAAGTTATTACTTTTCACCTCTTTGATATAATGAAGCATTGCGTTATGCATTATTACGCTCTCTCTGTTCTCATTCTTTTTTCACGCAAAGAGTCATCCTTTTCAAAAGTTACTTCTATGTAAGATATACCGTATTTCCTCGTTTTAAAGCCCCTGTGAATCAGCGCTCCTCCTAAGAATTATTTTAACCCTATAAGGCAATGTACCACACCCCCAATAACTTTCGAATTACTGCTCTGTTTTACTTGAAACTTGGTCACAATAATCCCCAGGTTCTATTATATCCGAAAATGTAAGAAAGATTTGCACATGTCATCGTTTCATGCAGAACTGCAGTACCCGTGAAAACCTGACATGGAAGGCAAAAAAGTAAATTTAGTTAGAACAATTAATTATTTTGTTATATTTGCTAATTATGAATGGTTTTTAAATTATCTCACAATAAAAAACGCCTTGTAGACCAAAATAATACCGTATTTAAAGAATTTTATTTTGAAAATTTCCGGTCTCGAAGACCGAAAGTGGTCCTGGGTCCGTTTGGAGATAATTTTTGGAAAACTTTTTTAGTCAGTTTTTAAATGCAATAACGTGAAACCTTACCAATTTTGGGCCTAATAGGATTAGCGGATCAGAAGTTATACAGAGATTTCGCGAGCTGTGGCACGGAACGATTGATTGTATAGGCTTGAAACTTGGCAGACTAGTAGTGTATTATACCAGTTTAATTTTTGCTGATGTTAGCATTTTTTCCAGCATTACAAAATCCATACACTCTTAGAAATACAGTTAAAAGAGTTCTAGATAGCATTTTGCCACATGTTACAAGCTAAACCTTCTACTGGCCGTACCATTTTCAGTAAATCACTATTACATCGCTCCATTATGCTTTCAAATATCTTAAGATGACACAAACCAAGTGACTAAGTATGAAGATAAATAAAACCAGTAACGATTTTCAGAAAACTAATATGCTGTCACATAAATTTTCCATAATTGCATAGTGACCAAGCATGAACATAAACCTACTACTGGAAGTACGATTTTCTGAAAATCACTGTGACGTCATAATTTAGCTGCCATTATCCCTTTGAATTTCTCACGGTTTTAAACGGTTAAGTGACCAAGTATAAAGTGATACCGATTGAACAAAACCCACAAATTCATTGGATTGGGCGGCTAACTTCTTACGCTCATTGTAGACTCCCTAATTTCCATTTTCTTTGGACTCGCTTTATGTTAATGAGACCTATAAAGACTAAACACTTCCAATGCCTCTGTTATATAGCTCAGAATGGCATACTCGTAGGGTTCCCTGCATGAGATTCACTATTATTCAACAATTTCTTTTAGCGCGCAGCTGAACATTGTCGTCGACCAATCATAAATGCTGGTGATGGGGTAGGAGAACATCCAACCCAAGCATTACTTGATGTGTTTACAATAAGAGAAGAGATTGGTACTGTAAACGGAATCACAGTAAGATATTTTGTTGATTTTATAGAAATAATATAATCTCGCTACTCTTAAACAAAATGTGCGTGTAACTACGAAGGAATGACATTTCAGTACCCTAAAGGTGGAATTTCATTAGGTAAAGAATTTGTGTGAAAGCCAAACGAACAATGTGTGGCATCATTTTTTATCAACGGAATGTCTTCCTTTTCGCTTTTGCAGGAATTGTTTCTCCTCATTGGAAATCAAGTATAATGAAGTTATATTGAAGTCACTGCTATATACAGGATATAAAAATATTGCATTATGAGAAGCAAAACAAAAACAAAAGAAATTGAGAATATTGGAATCGTAACATAATTAATATACATTTCTTAAAAAAAATCTGTTTCCATTAAAACCCAGTGAGCAAAAACTTGTTCAAAGTCCGCAGTAAAGACGCTAGAATGTTGTTCTAGCGTGCTTATTGCGAACTTTGAACAAGTTTTTGTCCTGGCCACTGGGAAGATGCCATTATGACGTTCACGTGGTTATATTGTCCGTATTTTCTCTACTAGATCACAATGGTAGGTGATTTGAAACATGGCAGAACCGTTCATTCACTTGCACGTTTACTTACGTTATATCGTGTCAACCTTCAATATGTTTCACCAGATTCATTGAAGATGCCTGATAATGTAAAATCATATGTTACGAGAAATGGAATCCTTCAGGTAGGTTTTACAAAAATTAGTAGCTACCCATGGAAATTGTAGAAATAAGCTAAAATAATATATTGTTAATATTAGGGGCAATTTTTAAATGGAGTTCCATAAGGGTGGACCAGAAAATGACTGCAAGGCTGTACGTTATTTCTCTTGGTACCTGCTATCTATGGTTAAAGTTTTTCCATTTTTGGCATTCTCGTGTAGAGCTGTCTCCTCATTTCAGATAAATTTTTCATTTATCTACAGGCCTTCTCTCCGTATCCTACCTTGGCATTCCGGGAATCAACAAAATATACAATAAACCTCAATACCTTTTGTTGATAATTATAGATTCTTTCCAACATTTTCAAGCATTACCAGAGAGTGGTACATCAATTGCATATTTGATGTCACCGATTATTATAAAAAAAGTCAGAAAGATAGTTCGGGGTTCCCAGCGATCTACACTGCGCGAATTAAGCATCCAATAAATTCGCGATTAAATTCGAACACCTATCAGTGGAATAACCAACGGCAACAAGAAATCAAATCAGTAGCATAATATGGCACAGCTCAATTTAACCTTAAAAAGGGTGTAGCAGTTACTACTGTCAGATTTGGCGTAATACCAGAGTCGCATAAGCAATTCGAACTTTAGCCAATGACCAATATATTATATAGTCTCCAGGAGAGGAAACTTTCTGGGTCTCACTACGCTTTTTGTAGATGTTCAATAGAATTAAAACTCTCCGAATTTTCCTAGAATTCTATTTGGGTAGTTTTCAACACCTTTTAAAATTCATAATGGCCACATGTTGCCATGGTAATCAATTGTTTTGCAGAAGGTAGAACTAAAGACATTAAAAAGTCATTTTAGTGACGAACAAGCAAAACGCTTTCTTTATCAACAGTGATGAATGTTTAAAAATAGTATAACGTATACACTAGTGTACCGAGTTTATATTTAATTTCTCAATCCAAACGGGATTGGAAGGGGGCCATAAACCTTTCTCAGATTTTAGAAATATATTCTCTCTTCTTTTTTGGATGAAAAAAACACATTAAACTGAAAAAAACAAGTTAATCTGATATTGATAAGCATAAGAAATAATATTAGAATTTCTTTATACCATATATAAATCGTTCTTAGAGAAATTGAGAAATTGAAATAAACATTTTGGCTTCATTCTAAAACTGTCTACCTTCGACCGCCATTATTCAAATTTGTAATAATAGTAATAAAAACGACATCATGATAAATAAGTAGGAAGCTATGTGGGGGAGGCTGTGATAAATCCTGTATACGCGGGCAGGAGCGCTTTAGAACATAACCAGACACTTTTTTCTTACTCGTGCACCCTCACGCTTCTCCACCTACGATCTCGAGCTCTATGAAAAAAGAAAAAATATTTCTCTTCCCTACAAGAGTGCTGAGAATCATCTCAGTTAATGTTTGTGATATCATAATCATAATCGGGGATAAAAAGCGGTATTTTTATTTCGTGTGTTGTTGACACGGAGGTAAATGTTTAATTTGTAGAAGAAGGCTTCGGAGCGAAATTATTTCGCTACTTTTGAGCACAATTCTTAGCTTCTCTTTACGCTACTAAAAAAGCTTACGATTTTGCAGAATGACTTTGACATTTTCAATTTCACTTCACAAAGAGAAAAATTAAATGACGTCATAAGAAATAAATTCAGGGAAGGTGTATTGTTAGCTATAATAAAATTCAGATCTCGCCACTGGTTGATTCATATGGTTGATTGAACTGGAGGTTATTCGAGTTTGTTCAAACCAGCTGCGTATCAAGTGTATTTATGCAATGATGACACACGTTTTATCTTATTGAATGAAATCGTTATTTAAACAGTTGTCCTTTTCTTTTAAATAATCAGCTTTATGTTGAATTATCTTAATCGATTAAAATAAATAAAAACGAAAGCAAAAAAAGAATCTCGTTTTATTCTTCTTACGTGTAGACATTCCAAACATTCCTATGTTATTTTATGCTATCATGTTTTTCATTTATAGTCATAGTCATGAATAATGTTTCATTCATTCTACAGTAACTTTGTTCATTTCCCTTTTACTTTAGACTGAGTACGAAACAATCGAAGATGCCTTACCTTCCACGGATGTATTATATATGACACGAATTCAAAAGGAAAGATTTTCAAGTGAAAGCGAATACGATAAGGTAGACAGGACGTAACTTATTCTTTAACGTTTATTTATCGAAAAGGAAATCCAATGCCATGGTAACGTTTACGAACAAAAGTGACGCTGTAAATAAATAGTCTTACAAATAAATAAACACTTTGTATCCCCTCAGACACTCCTCCCCATTAAATGCTGAGGGAAAAATCATATACGCTCTTTCTTATCAACAGACTACTTTAGATTTTGATATAAACTCTAATAAACGCCCCAAAATTTCCAGATATACGGTATAAACACTTCATGTCTGACATCATAACAACGTTGAACATGATTTCAAGAAATGATTCTTGTAAATCCCTTTTTGTTATGAATAATTAATTTAAATATAAAATAATCCAATCATGTTAATTGTTTTCTTTGTGGTTACAGCATATTTATAAAGTCCTTGACCTTTTGTTCATATCTGAACAGATACGCTTTATCAATAGTATTCATGTCTGGTTACATGACAATACATACATAAAAATTGTTTGTTTGCTTGCTTGCTTGTATTTTTTACTTTTTATAAATTTAATTCATAGGTTCAGGGTTTATACATTCTTACACCGAAATTGCTTACCAAAGCCAAACAGAAAATGGTGGTCATGCATCCTCTGCCTAGAGTAAACGAGATAAGGTTTGTATTTTTCATGGAAGTCTTAATCACTGCAGCCCTAGACACGATAATGTTTATATTCACATTTATAAGAACAGTTTTGTGTTCATTCATTCAATTTATAAAGTGGTCAGCAATTTCGTTGACCAACGTCAATTATTTGAAACTGAAAACATTCCCCTCCATGTTGGTATAGGTTTTAACCCCATCCCCCTCTTCCCTACCCAATATACTTGGTTGGCCCCCTCTGGTATCCTAGCTATGAGTGACGGTAGAATGACTGTAAACGTTTTCCATGTTCCACATTCACTTTATTTGCAAGACTTATCCCACTCACTTTCATCTTGTTCCGTTTAGCGTTGAAGTTGATTCGGATCCAAGAGCAGCTTATTTTCGACAAATGGAATGTGGAATGTATATTCGCATGGCATTGTTAACAATGCTCACACGTAGATGTTAGAAAGTTTGGTTGAGATGATTGTCTGAAAGCAATATTGTTGTTGTCTTTTATATGCTGAAAAGGTCCAGATATCCAACGTGTTGTGTTACTATGTAGATATAGCTATCATCATTACGATATACGATATATGTTTCTTGTCGTGAAAAAAGAAAAAGAATAGAACATTCGAAAAATGTTAAATAGGGCCAGTCATACAACGTATTTTGTTATGTAGATTTTATACCATTTTTATTACGATATTATTTTCGATTGGATTATGAGTAGAATGCTTCTTGCCGTTAAAAAAGAATAGAACAATCGAAAAATTAATGATGTTCATTTATAATTGTGTAATGTATTGTGGTGCTTGCGGGTTGAACGTATTATTTATAAGCAAATTGTCGTTAATTGCTTTGTTGAATCGGTTAAATGATAGATAAGTTGTAGAACGTCAGAAATACGATTAGGGGTTTTCTTGTAAATTGGTATAGTCATTATATTTTTTATTTTAACTCATGATTGTTATGAATAAATTTTCTATAAAAAGTATTCTGCAGTAAATATTTTTTTAATTGATATTACATGTGCACACCTGGTTTCACACGTAACTGAAACTTTAATTCTCCCGATATCACCCATTTTATTATGATTTATTTCATAAACGAGAAAAAGTCTATATGTAAATAAATTGTCAAATCTACATTTCTTCGGTAAATTTGTTTATATTCTCCCTCTCAGTCTGTTTTGTCTAATAAATGAGCTTGTCAGAGACGATTTCCATCACATATCAAATTTAACTGTATTAGAACGTGGAAGAGAGTGCTCATTTATATAATTCTCTGGACGACTGATTTAAAACGGACAAATTCGTAGTGGATGTAGACTAGAGAAGTTTGCTAAAAAAAGAAAAAACACAGCGGAGGAAAACACGGGGGGAGAGCAGACACGGCGAAAAAGAGAGAGAGGGGTGCCGCATTCCGCCGTAAACTCCCGGAATTTGCCGTCTTGCGCTAAAATTCGAACAGCCTTCCCAGGCTATAGTGGGTTAGTGTAATTTCTTTATAAAGGTCTTAACTTTATTCATATAACTTCAATTTTGTTGGCGTTCAGTCGCTTTTCGGCGTCCCGTATGGCATACACGCAGTTCCGCTTTCTCAAATTAGTTCCAGTCTAGCTATAGCTTTGATAGTGATAGTTATTCATCAGGCCATAGCGGTCAAATATATAGTTTGAGTTAAAAATCGTTGGAAACTTGCACCATAGGCAAATTATGGGAATGTGATCATCCTAATGACTAGCATTGTCCATTTGAGTGTTCTTGAGGGGGATTCCTCCAGTGGTTAACCCTTCTTGGTAGACTAGTGAAGTCGTTTGCTAAAAAGCACAGCGGAGGAAAATAAGGGAGAGGAGAAGATACACGGAAAAAAGAGCGAAATAATTCCAATTCCGCCGTAAGCCCCCCGGATTTTGCCTTTTTGCGCTCGGACATTAGGTTAACATGTAAAAATCTTATAGTATCTTGGTTTCCAATTATATAAAGAGTTTGTCGAAGAAAAAAAACAATCGGCAATTAGATGGAATGTTTTAAATAAACGAAATGCTAGATTTCGAATTGTTTTGACATGTTTTTTAACACCTGGATCCCTAAGAGTCTTTTTTTTAAATCTCTTTAGAAGTTAAATTCTAGTGGCCATTTGAGAATGGTGTGACCTAAAAAATCAGGTGTTTCTTTATGGTAGTTAAAACGCAAGACCGACGACAGAATTTAGTTTTAAGCGCGCTTGCCTGGAACTATAATAGCGGAAATCGTTGATTTTTAGTCTGTTTCTGATTCTAAAGCATCTTTTCTAATTCCTGGCCTGAAAATCTCACTCTTACATCCCACGGAGCATAGTCGTCATACATGCACGGAGGAGACGCAAAGTTCTTACGGTCAGTTTTGAACGAGTTTTTGCTTCCGGTCTTGAGCTTGCATGAAGTAACGTTCGAATGGCGCATTATATTTCGAATGTCATTTTAACAATCGAATGCGCTGATACGTATATGTTCGAAATTATTTAGTCGATCCAAAAAATATAATATTTATAATGAATTTCGTTGTATAACGCAGTATTAATAATGACCTAAGTAAAGGTCGAAAGCTCTACGGATGTGTCGCTAGTGTTTTATTTTATTTTCCAGCATGACTTTGTCGCATCTATACACACATTAAAAAATTCATAGTTTGAAAAAGTTCTTCCACCACACACATTTTCCAATCAGGATTGTTCGTATGGCCTTTAAAATAGGTTTTCCCCAGTGATATTTTTCGCGCGCTTTACTATGAGTCTTCCCGTAAACGTCTTATTATTCCCGTCACAAATTATTATGATATATGATAAAGCTCGATTACGGATAATCTGGTAAAACTCGTATTGTCTGTTTTATTAGTGTCTTATCAGAACTAACCATCACTCTAATATTTGCGGTGAATTGATGTTTATGTTTGTTCTATAAGTTCATTCAATCTTTTCAATAGTAGGGGTTTACCCTGTGTAGTGTAATTGCTCACGTGTGTTCTCGCTGGTTGTGCAATAAACACTCATTTCGAATGGTTCCACATATAAATCCGTAGTTTGCGACTTCCCTTATAGAAAATAAAAGATATATAATACTAATTATGGCACAGATATAATATATACTATAAATCAGTATAAATATAAGGATACACAAATCGTTTTTCTCAAATCTTTCTAAAACTTGGCTGGAAGAGTTTGATTTTGTTATTCTTGTGATTGGTTATTAACTTCTTATTGATATTTGTAGACGGGGGTCAGAATCGATCGTATGGTATTTAGAAAGTAAGATTACCAAGTTTTTTTCGATTTATATCATGCATAGATAAATTAGCTAAACATGTAGAAGTTCAAATAAATATATTAAAAGTTGGATAGTTTTACATTCGAAGATCAAAGACATTTTATGTGTAAAACTTGACACCCGTGAATATACATATTAATTTATAAATAACTACAGGGTTTCCAGAGGAGAATACTTGAAAGTAGCAGTAAGAGAAGAACGAACAGAATTTGAATTTTTATGTTGTGTCAAATAAAAGCTTGTGTCAGCTTGTGAAGCTGTGTAAACGATAGATTTAATGTAAGTATTTCTAATTTATTTATATCTATCTGGTAAATTTTCATATCTTTGCCAATATTTGCAGTTCGTGTTGCGCGTTCACATGGCGTCCTGTGTAAAGTTTGAATTCTGTTTACACCAGACACCACAATATACTGTATATAAATGCGTTGTACTACTTATTCACAGGCACATATTTTTAGCGAGTAAATCCTTGTCGTTTTTGGGTGTAAAAAAAGCATACACGAAATGTTTTATAACCCCCTCTTCGAGTTTAATATTTATATTTCGCAAGCGAGCAAATTTGAATTTGAGTTATATATAAATTGAGTTTTATCGGTACCAAGTGGCCGAAAGTGCACGTGTGCTTAGAGTTGTTTATATACCTTATAGATTTTCACAGTGTGGATTGCTATCTTTGATAATAAATAAACGACTGTTGTTGAAAGAAATTATAAAAAGTGGTAAGTGCCCCCCGGTGGGTCGTATCGATTGAAATCTTAACAGATCGTTAAGCTACAGTGCCATGTCTTTGGGTATGCCTCCGTTGTTGTGATTGTTTATATGGGCTTCAAGATAAAGGTACATCGACTTAGAGAAAAGTAATAGCTAGCTAGATTTAGACTACAATTTGAGAAATTTGTAAAATTCTTTCACTTATGTGAATGATAAATACCTTACTACAGCTTATTCTGATGTGAAATATTATACTCTTTTTAACATTTGTTGATAGCTCCTTTTTTGTTTATAGATGACAGTCAGCGGTAGATGCGGGGAAACCTCTTGGTCATCGGGGAGAATCGAAAGTTTACCGGATACAGACAAAATAATGAATATGTCTTCGAAATCATTGTTAGAGACTTCAACGACGCCGAGCTATGATATTTGGCGAAAATTTTCTCTTCCATTAACGCCACCAAGTTCACCCATTAGGAGTTATGGAGAAAGTTCAGATAGTGATGATATGGTTTCAGATTCCGGTGACATTGCAGAAAGGTTGCATGATGTTTGCGAGAGTTTGGATGCCACCTTCGACGCTACCAGTTATAATGTAGCAAGACTAGCTGATGCGCTCACATTACGATCAAAACTTATTTCGGATTGCATGTGGTCTGGAAACAACCCTTGTGAAATCGCACGGTATTTACTCACAGCCACTCAAACTCAAAATGATAAGAAACTAATAATCGAACCTGAAGTTGATTTATACCCAACTCCATGTCCCAGTCCATTACCACCGACCGTATCTGAAAGTACAGACTGTCCTTCAAGTAGCGAATGTGTTGACCCAACTACGGTGTTCCCCTGTTCACTTAACAGTCCAGAAGTTTTAAATTCAAGTCTTTCGGATACTGGTAAGAATATATGTGTTATTTATTTTATTAAGTATGCTAAGGAGGGATATTTGAGCATAGCCTTCAGGCTTTGTAGCCTGAAGCAATGCTCAAAAGTCGCTCCTCCGCAGTGAATATTTTACTCTTATTTCGACCACTGTATCGTCTGTTATATGCTTTTAGATATCATTTCCTCATAGGTAATTTTTCTGTGTATTATATTTATATTTTGGGGATATATATAACTTTCAAATTCATATACTGTATAGTTGTTGATCACTATATATTGGCTATAACTGGAGACTACCCTATCTCAGAGTGAGAAATCATATCGGAATGATAAACAAAAACGGCCTCCAAGATATTTCTAAATCACTTTCCAAGATACAGTTTCTGTGGTTTAACTAAATCTATGCAAAATGTAAGTTAGTCTATACTGTTTCTAGGTAAAGAGTAATTTATTTAATCAGCTCTAAATACTGAACAAATAGAAAAACTAATTATTTGTTTGTTGGGAAATGTCCACTTGCAAAATTTTTTTATCCTTTTCGCCATTTTTTTCAATAAGATCAAATGGAGAAACTAAAATAAAGAAACTAGACAGTAACTTAAATCGATGATTTTTGTAATGCTTATACCTAAAAAATAATAGCAAAACATGTACCTACATGTTTTATTACTTCAAATAAATGCCTGGGACATTGGGGTGTTTATTTGAAGTAAATCGGTATGTATGAAGAAAATGCAGGGGTTAAAAATTCCTTCCTTTTTTTTTTACAAAAATTGTGCTTTCAAATACCCAACAGTTATTTCAGCACAGGATTTTAAAAATTCAATGATTTGAATGTTTACCTTGCATGCATCACATTGATATGCAGACTAAAGTACAGATGAGACTAGTGAAAGCAAAGTTTGCCATTTCAAATTTCCTAAACTGTTGCTAAGAGAAATTTTAAACTAAAGAATTTTGAATCTTTTAAAGTTTAAACACAAAACATTGGACTGACCCCATAACTCAAATTAATCGCAAAATTTGCAAATTATTCACTAAAGTGTACATATATTGTTATGACTTTATTTCCCATTTCTCTGCATACAAGGAGGTGTTAAGGTGGCCAATTATTATTTATTAGCTATTACTATCGCTTTGCGGCAGCATAGATAGACCATGTTCACGGAGTGCTACCATTTTGAAAAAGAAAAAGGATTTTTCCAGAAGTGGAATCTTCGGAAAAATTTGAATTCTATGAGACTTTGGCCACATTCAACAAAAAGTTGAGAAATATACCCAAATGATCAGGGCAGAAGTGGAGACATAGAAATGGAAATTTTAACAAGTATCATTTAACAAATGATAAGGGAAATGGAAACTTAGAATTTTTTTTGAGATTTTAATTTTCTATGAGGCTTTGAACATGAATCTCTTTTGGCATCCATTTTGTATTTTAGAGAAGCTGCTTTATCAATTTTTGGAGCTATAAAATAAGAGTTTTTTTTACAGGATTTTAGGAATTTTGCAAAAGCTTCCTTCTTCAACTTAAATTAAAATAAATATTGTTATCAGGGCTTGAAATAACAGCCGGTCATCACCGTGGAGGTGCGATTTTTCAGAATATTATCAGCCAAATTGGCTGAAAATATTCTGAAATTCTGAAATTCTTCTCCATGGGACCCGGCTGTTATTTTAAGCCCTATGTTATTTGCTTAAGCGTCATAAAACGTAATTACTATACCATGAGTGTAAGTTGATTTTTATAACATTAAGTAGACCCAATACCAATTAGCGAAATGTAATGACAATTCAAAGTCAAGATTTGTTAAATGAGAGAATGGTATTCATTCAAAGAAAATATATTTTTCTATTGCATTGTTTCTTTGTTTATTTTTATTATTAAATCACACCTATGTAGGAGTGTGATTTGTTAGTTTAGTCTTTCGTTGCGGTGGCGGCAGCGGTCAGAACATTTTGATTGCACTGGATTTACGAAAAACGCTAAATAGGACACCATTTTTTTAACAAAAACTGATCCAGGGTGTTGTAGAATGTTATTAAATATTTTTAAAAACATTTTTTTGTGTGTGTGTGTTTGTTTGTTTGTGTGTTGTTATGTACCGTACTTTGCTATATACAGCTTATTAAGGCTGCTCTTGTGTACACATGAAATGAAACAGACTGACCAAAAAAAAAAAGAAAAAAAAATGTTTTTCTCAAATTCCTGTGTTTCTTTCAGTAATCTAGAATAGAAGTTCGTGCGGTGCCCCTGGTTTTAAAACCTCCGATTGTTCTGCTCTGAGAAAGTCAAAGAACCTGGTGTGCTCACCTAGACACTTGACACTATTGCTTATATATATTCGGGGAAAAAAATAAGTTTCCTTGTTAAAGCCGCATGTGGGGTAATAGGGTACTTTTATGTTCTGTTCGAATTGCATCGTTATCCGAAATCTAACCCACAGATTGGCTATCAATTGTGTTTGATTAGTTTGATTGTTTACGTCTGGACTAATCGAGCACCAATTGATCAACAATCATTTCCAATCGAATGACAATCGAATTGATCGAAAACAATTGATTACGATTACATTCAATATTGTACTTTTATTTTCAATTCAATTGGCATATACAGTCGAAATCTAATCCATTGATTGGCTATTGCTAATGTTTGATTGGTTCGGCAATCGTAAAGTTTGATTGGTTACGTCTGAATATACCACTATCATGTAGGTATTCAGGGTCCATTCTTTTCAGACATGGTTTGCAAACTGCCAAACCAGTTTGCAAACTGATCCATTCTTTTCAGTTTGGTT